>OY744515.1:82469971-82597471 GCA_963556195.1 Sepiola atlantica
CGTACGTATTTGATGTAGTGTTTACTTCAACGAAAAAACATTTATCTTTTCTATCAAAAATGGATAAAAAACATATTTGATAAATGTTCATTAATATATTTTTTACTTTAATACCAATGTTTTTTTTTATATTTATGTTTATTGATTTTAGACAATCGAACTATTTTAGATCTATGTGGAGAAGTAAAAAGAATCCATATTTCGAACTCATTTAAGTAAGTTAAAAAGACAAAACATTTCCATTAGATTGGTGGTCTTGAGAATAAAGCGCCCGCCTTCAGTTCCAATATTTTATACCATCGTGGGTTCGAATCTCACACTAGAGACTCCTCGCATGCACACTCTTATGTTATATCAATTCATACAAAACAAGGCTACTGAAGTTATGGAGACAATAACACACTGTGTTCAAATTCATAGAAGCTGTTTTAGTGTTTGACCAAATCGTCACCAAGTTGTGATGTGTAGAGAACTTATTGGCTCAGATTAAAGTGTAGTATCTTGTCCCAATGTGGGGGACATACACACAAGCAGTGTTGCAGAGTCAGAGTAGACGGGGGTCAGAGACTTTTAAGAATAGTCAACGTCAGATTGTTTAATCTCTGAAGAATCAAGACAGTTTAAATATTGAAAGGAGTCAGAATCGGATATTTGGTAATTTTAGGAGTCAGGGTAGGGAGTTTGGGCATGATTTACTGCAGTTATTGAAGATAACAAGATAAATTCATTGAAAACACATTTTAGAACAATTTTTAAAAAATACCCAACCCATCCTACAAAAAATACAATAATTGAGTATCTGCATAAATTATAAGCAATAGAATAGAAAATATTTAAATAATCATGCAAAATAAGGGGAAAATGAAAATTAAGATTAAAAGTTGCAAATCATTTGATCAATGTGTGCAAATGATTTTTACCTAGATTTGGTTATTAAAAAAATATCACTTGAATGTCTTTTTAATCATGATAAAGGTTTTAGTGTAGAGATGTTAATAGATATCAACTTGGCCAATGGAAACTATTTATAATAAACTTTATACAAAGAATGCAAGTGAATCCTTTAAATTGACATCTTATGAACAAATAATTATTTTTCTTTTTACATTAAAGTGTATTAAAATCTTGTCATATTTAAACTATATACTCAATATTTTACAAATGAACCATAAAAATGAGGAGAAAATGGATAGAGCTGAGAATTCCATTCTCAGTTAACTAACGTAAATGCTATTGAGTGTAGCATTAACTATTAAAATTTGAAGGAAAAAAAACGTTATAATTAAAACAATTCTTATAAGTGTTTAGTTTTTCGCTTAAGTATGAAGCTTTGCCAATTGACCATGACAGACAAAAATACAAAAACAATTCTCATTATTATAAGCTTTGTTTTATTGGAGAAGCTCTCCATTTTCTTTCCTTCACATCTTCAATTAGTTGCCCATCCAAGCATATCTAAGAAACTTTGTGATGGACATGATAAAGAGTTTTAGTGAAAATAGGTTTTTGGGTGTTTTTTTTTTGGGGGGGGGGGGTATTTTTTCAGGGTAAGATAAAAGAAAAATGCTGGAGAAAGCTAGGTTTGAACTCGAAAAATTTAGCCGATTAAAATGGTAAACATAGCAATCACATCTGTGACTTTTAGATAAGGTCACTGGCCAGACCCCACATAAAAAGACCGGGAAACACCTGGTCATCAGCTAGATAAGAATAAGCCAGAAACTAATATTTTTGGAGCCCAAAATTGAAAGACATGTCTGAAAAAAAAAATCTCAGGTAATCTGAATCAGCTGATCAGGGGAAAGTTTAATTAAGAGACATGATAAGGGCTTAATATTTGAAAGCTTTGGTGGCAGGTGCTGGTAGTGTTGATAAGAAAAATTAAGCAAACCAGCATGGAAGAAATGTAAATGAAAAATAGGGAAATATAGAAAGGAAAGAGAGAGAAGTGAGATCAAGAAATAAAGAAGGGATAAAATTAAGAAGAAAGGGCAGAAAGAAGGGCAGAGAAATAGATAAATAAAATTTAATTCTTTTTTTTTTAAGAAAGCCAACTTGAAGAATACCCCAACCCAGGCATTAGAGCAGCTGCAGGTAGCGGTGAGAAATAAAGCCTTGAGCAAATGGGAATAAAAAGGCTCGACCCTTTGCCCAAAAAAGGGATTTATCGAAAACCAAATGGAGAGGGGTTGGATCTCATTGGATGAGATAATGAGAGAAAGAAAGACTAGAGGATCAATTGGGTTCTCCCTCACCCAACCCACTCGGGTCTGAAATTAAAGTTTCATATGAACAAGTAGACTTTGGCAAATTCAGCTGAGTTAGAATCCCAGATTTGTGGAGACTGGGTGTCACATTGTAGAGTCCTCTGTGTATAAGGAAGCTGGCCCCCACACTTAAAAGACTCAAGCCACAGATAAATTATAGCCAAGTTGTCAAAATTCCCAGATCTTCATCAGCCAGTGTAAAAAGAAGTGTGAAGATTATTTACCCACATTGCAACCTAAAAGAACCCATACGATTGTTACACTCAACCTCGATAACAATCTTGTCACTTACTTTAATAAACCTTTTGTTATTTGCTACAGATTTGTAGGTTCCTTTGAAATTTCCTTTGCAGCTAACACCAGATGCGACCCGGGCAAAACACAGAGAGTATCTCGGGTTCCGGTTGATAATTCTTAGCAAACAGGATTTATACAACAGCCATTTGTTCTGCACAAATTTGCGATCTAGCCATAAGAGCAGCCACCGGGCGATAGACTACGTTAAATTTCCTTATCTTGGTCAGTCTATGCAACTTTCACCGAACTCTCATATAGCCACATCAGACTTCTGACTCATTTAAAAAAATGATGATAAAAAATTAATTGGTGTTTTTAACATCAGACAAAAACAACGAGGAAATTGTCTGTTGTATGTAAGTTCAAAGCTGTTATTTTTTTTTATATATATATTTTTTCTTTTATGGGATCTGGACATTTGTGTGTGTGTTTATGTGAGTGAACCCAAACAGGAAGTGAAATATAAAACAGAAATGAAAAGAAAGAGAAAAGAAGAAACACCAGACAATATTTTTTTTAAGTACAAGCCAAAAAAATACAAAGACGAATAAGTGCCCAGTGAAGAAACAGAAATGGGGGATAAATCAAAGAAAGAGATATACATTAAAAAAAAAAATAATAATAAAAACTGCTAAGAAAGGTTTTGGGCTTCTAAATATACCAAGGTAATGAAAGCTGACTGACAGCAGTGCCAAATATCCCACAAGCTTTGTGACGAATAATGACATTACATACTCTGCTGGTAGATTTTCTTCTCCCAACAACTTCTCATGCCCCTCAGATCGTCTGTCAGTCATGCTTGAAGAAGAAGGATAGAAAGAAAACAAATCACTCTCCTTCTTGCAACAAAAAAGAAGAAAACTTTTTCGTTAGGAGAATAAGATTAAAGGCATAGTCATTCTCACAGCAGCAGAAAATTAGAAAACTCAAACTGAGTGGAAAGAGTTTATGTGAAACTCAAGTATCCGGAAAATAAAGCCAATGGAAATTGTTTTTAAATAATGAAAACAAAGTGTGTACGTATGTATGTAGGTGTATATATTTAGTATACATTTTTATTTGTATTATCTGGATTATTTGAGCAACTATTCTTGATTATTAGTAGTCTGAATAATCCAAATACAAATTATGAATCATCACATCAAAACATCCGAAACTCATTTTAATTTATACAAACTTTTCTAGCTACATATATGCATACATGTTTCAGCTAAAGCTTTATTGGGGCAAATATTCAATTAGAAATGATTGTCAACTAGAAGAAAAGGATTTTCTTAGAGTTGATGATCATTTCCGATTGAATATTTATCCCGACGAAGCTTCAGTCTGTCCTAGGCTTTAGTTGAAACACGAATGCACATATGTAGCTAGAAATGTTTTTATGAATAAAAATTTATACTAAATAAACATACCTCTTATTATTGAGCACTATTATATAAACAAAGTAATATTCACAGGATTGTTTATCCAATCAGTGTAAACAAAACTACACCTGGAATACTAATTTATATATATATATATATATATATATATATATATATATATTAGGTCGATTCATAAATAATTTCCGATTTTATTGATACAATTAAGAAGTGTTTTTTGGTCATTTTAAGACACCTCAAACTTCGGTTTACTAATCTAAATTTTAATAAAAGTTTTTTCTATTTTTTCTGAGCTGTTTTATCATTTGTATTGCAGTAAAATTATAACCCTTAATATGAAAGGACTGCAGCTGCATATTCGACATCTGATGTTGTGGGAGTTTAAACAAGAAAATGCTGCAGCATATATGGGCAAGATGTCATAACATTTCATTCCGCAGATTTGAGCTTAGAAGATAAGCCAAGGCCCGGGGTGCCCATCGGACATCGATGTAGATGTTTTAAACACGTTACTGGAGAATGATGCTCATCTTAATACTTGTGAATTGGCGAAAGAACTTGATACTTCACAGCCCATCATAGGCCGCCCCTTAAAAAAGATGGGTACGGTTAGCAGACTAGTAGTCTGGATTCCTCATTTCTTAAGTGAGAAAAATAAAGCAGATCTTTCCAGGCAGCGAAATGAGCCCTTTTTTTGATAGTGTCATAACAGGTGATGAAAAATTGATTTCCAATGGCAATATTCAATGCAAAATGGGCGTATAAAGGTAAATCTCCACAACCCTAACCCCAACACCTAAGATCCCTGAAAAAAAAAGATTTTACTGTGTGTTTGGTGGGATACTCGTGGCATTATCCATCATGAGGTTTTAGACTGCAACCAAACACTAAATGCAAACTTGTATGTTGAACAATTGCAGCGTGTGGACGAAAATCTGAGAAAAAAAAAAAACAAGAAAAAAACCCGGCACTTGTCGATAGGAAAAAGGTTGTATTCCTCCTTGACAATGCAACATAACATGCTGCAGAAGTGACGCAGGAAAAGATTTTACAACTTGGCTGGTCTGTTCTCCCCCATCCACCGTATTCCCCTGACCTTGCCCAGACTAATTTTCACCTCCTTAGGTATTTACAGAATGCACTTCAAGGCAGAAAATTCACTGGAGACAAACAGGTGAAAGAGTGCATACACATCTTTTTTTTTTTTAAATAAAAACTGTCTTCATTTTATTCGGATGGCATTAAAAAGTTTATGTGTAAATGGGAAAAAGGTAATAGAAAACAATGGCGAATATACAATTAAAATTTGTTAATTCGTTTTCTATTATAAATTGAATTAAAGATCATAAAACAGAAATTATTCATGAATCAACCTAATATACATATATATATATATATATATATATATATATATATATATATATATATATATATAAATTAAAAACTAAATTAATATAGTTCAATATCAAGTTGGTATTAGCATTTAATCCAATAGTGCTCATTACAATTTGTATAATCTTACTTTATAACAATAATCGTTTTACTTATGTCAATATATCACATCAGATTTTTGTTTAAATATCTTTATTTTAAAGATATGTATCAATAATGTGTTCAGAAAATGTTATGACATCTTAAACATTCTAATTAAATATTAAAATTAAAGTGATAACTTTATTAATTCAAATAAAAACAACTTTATAAAGAATACTGTAATACATATTGAAATATATGACATTCAAAACATCAATTTATATAGCAATAATTTTTATCAAATTCTTCAAAGCAATGCCGAATGTCCAAGTATAGTGCACAGAATTATACATGACAATGCAATTAAAGTTTCTTAAGGATACATGACAATGATCAGATTTTTTTAAATATGTGGAAAAATGTACCAAAATCTCTCAAAAGAATACGATTCAATTTGTTTCTATTTTATACAAGGTTTCCTTAAAAGTATATTTCATCACAGACACATCTTTATTACTTGAAGGTTAGACATCTCATAAAACTGGTCTACAGAAACAAAGTCTGGCCCCATGAAACATTTTAACTTTTTTTTAATAATTTGGAGGTGAAAGAAAATGGGCCAAATTTTCTTCTATTAAAAAAATAAATGAATAAACCCCAATCTACAATTAATTGCTTACAACTGGGCTGTGAAGTCGATAGACCCATTTTTTTTTTTGTATTGTCCTACTGTTTTCAGGACATTGGACGGAGGATTTCAACGTCTAGGCACGAGCCCCGTGAGTCAGCCTGGTTGTTCCAACGCATCTCCCTGGCTATCGTTCGTGGCAACACTATGTCAGTAACGGCGGCGTCACTTCCGTTCTAATCGTCATCTGTTGATTCTCTCTTTCTTTCCTCTCTCTATCTACCTATGTCTGTATCTGTCTCTTTGCTTCTCTTTCTCTCATTTTAAGATTCTAACTGAAACATAATTAAACTCAATAAATTTAGTTAAAAAAAAAAACTGGACAATTAATATTTCTGAAACGTTTGTAAATTGCATAATTGTAATAAGTAATGTTTTGGAACTTGGTTTTAATCAAGATTAATATTTTCTGAAACTAATTACACACACACACACACACACACACGCTAATTATTCTTTTTTAGTGCAGATAAGGAAGCAGAAGAGATTTTTAAATTTTCTGAAAGTCAACCTGAAGAAATGCAACATCAACGTGAACATGCAGATCATTGCAGAGGCAACATCGACCCTCAACGCCAACTGCTGTGCAGTACTTGAGGAGAAAAAAAGCAGAATGAAGGAGAGAGAGAACAACAACGATCTCGGGCTGACATTCCAACAGGACCAACTGAAACAAAGATTGGGTTTGTCAGTCACCTCCGCATCCATCGAGGCATACAACCAGAACATAACCGCCATCCTCATTGATGAGGGGCAGCAATGATGACATTAATTATGTAGAACATTCCAATTTTCAAGTGGACAGACATGGTTTTAGCTTAAAAAAAAAAAAAATGACCACCACTTAAGAATAGACATATTTTTTTGCAACCATTTTTCATCAGTTTTCACATTATCTTTTAATGAAATTCTTTAGATTTCCTTCATTTACTCCCACCCAATGTTGCATTAACAAAGTCCCGAAAAACATGGGTGTTCTCTTTAAAATCAAACTGCTAAATTATTTCGAGTAGAAGATAATGGAGACTCTTTAAAAAGATTCTGAATTTTTTTTTTTTTTTCTTTGACATTTTCCATCATCTATCACTTTATTGTATTTCTTTCTTCATCAAAGATGGAGTTGAGAAATTTTCATTAACTTGCAATGAATTCATTTCGACTTCACAGCCTGGTACAAATCGAACCAAATATCTCAAGTGATAAAAAATATTTAAAAGAGAAGTTGGATGAAAAAAAAATGAATGGCATATGTTTTTTAAGTAACCTCTATTCTAACTTTTGTTATGTCCCTCTTAAATTGTCTCCCCACGGGGGAAGAATTAGACACTAGGTCGGTTTTTAATGTGGGGAAAATCCAGTTCCCAAAAACGGGCACTCTGGATTGGGACAAAAATTTAAATTGCCTCAGTCTAGAAGGTTATCTCCTTCACTGTCCGAGGAGATCAGAACAGATGAAGTGTAGTATCAGAACAGATACTACACTTTTCCAACGTCATCTTGATTCCAAGTGTATATTAATAAAAACACTTTGAAAATAGAAAGAAATTTGGGAAAACATTTTTTTTTTTAAGCTAATAAAAACAGAGGGGTCAACCGAACAAATGTATCCTCAAAGAAGATCCTTCTACAACGAACATTCATCAGAGGAACACCGAAAGAATTGAAATACAATTAAACACGACAGGAAACTTATACAAATAATGAAATAATTATGTTCATAAAAAATTTAGAAAATATGTACATTATTTTTGTCTACAGAACAAAAGTTGTCAGCACGAAATGAAAACGTTTAAAAGAATAGCCGCTCAAGTCATCCTTGTATGATTTACCCATTTTTTTTTTTTTTAAATAAAAATGGGTCCCCACTTATCAAGGCCGGGGGAGGGGGGGGGCTACTCGAGGATAAGGGCTAAAGAGAGTGTCGGTTGGACATAAACATCATCACGAGAGGATTGGAAATAATGGGTGGAATGGGCAGAAAGTGACTTAAGAGTAATTGCGTATCCAAGAGGACGGCTCTACATATATTTGTTTTCATTAGTCTTGAAGGTGACCATGTTGTAGTCGGTTGGGAAGCAGCCTTGTGGTATTTTGTTCCACTGATGGTATGTTCTAGGAAAGAAACTTTGTTCACGGAAGTTCCGTTTTGGTTTTTGGTACAGAGAAAAGGAAAGTTCATTTTGCTGTGGTTGTAACTAGACGAGTTCTTGCTGTGAATGTCTTACAGGGGGGACGGTCATGGATTGGAGTTCAGTTAAGCACCTACCATGAACATAATGAAAGAGTAGAGAGAGACTAGCAACATCTCTTTTGTGCGAAAGGCGTTGTAGGGAAGAGAAGAGATTATCCCCCACTAGATTGTGAAGTCGGTTTTGTACTCTGTCAAGGCAAGAAAGAGTGCTCTGAGTGAAACCTCCCCAGATATGACAGGAGTACTCCATCTTAGGATGGATCCGACTCGTATACAGATAGAAGATTGCATCAGAAGTGAGTTACTTTCTAAAGCGGTAGTACAATTCAGATTTGATGTAACTCTTTTATTTCAGGTCTTGAGTGAAAGTCAGTCCTAGGAGCTTATCAAAAAAGGAGGCTTCTTAAGGAGAGAACCATTTATTTCAACTCTAGAGAAATAAGGATCCAAGAATTGGTGGTGAAAGGAGGGAAACTTGGTTTTAGATGTTAAAAGTAACAAGTCCTCCTCCCCCTCCCCCCCAATCTGGTGTGGCATTCATCCTAGGCAGGTTGAGTTGGCTTCCTCCAAAAGAGAAAGTTTCTAAGGAATATTAAATTAACAAGCGGTATCTAGTCATATGTGCTTTCCGATCGGGGAAGATGACGTATGACATCAGTTTTTGCACAAAGGTGTCGCCGTCCTCCCACATAAAGCGCCTAATATTCCCAAATGGTCACCCATTTGGTACTGACCAGGCTCAACATCACTTAATTTCGGTGATCTAATGAGAACTGGTGTCAATGCGATTATGCCATATATGTAGAGTTTAGCGCAAATAGAATAGAATCCAAAAATATGCAAAATATCTCAGGATCAAAATGACAGCATCTATGTACACATGATGGATGTGTGCTTGACTCATCCAATCAATTGTTGAGATACGAATCCCATGTACTAAGATTTACACTGACATGTCCCATAAAAACGGCAAAAGCAATCAACAGTTTGCAAAACTATCATTACAAAAAGATAGGTGAGCATTTTAAATGTAAAATCACAGCTGAGAAAATTAAGACAAGATAAATTAGTATTATTTATTCTCATTTTGGATCTTATTCGCACAACGTTTCGGCCGATGAAACCTCAGACCTTCTTCAGGTGTGTCTTGCTGAACTCAGGAATCTGTACGGAATTTCCAACTGAACTGATTATTTCATAAGTGGGAGTAGATTATTCTTGTTCCATCAGCCGAATAGAAGTCTTAAGTAATTTTTTATTATATTCTTAGTAATGCCTGTAGCGAGGATTGAACCTTCAACCTCCAGAAGACTGTCACTTAGAACTGATTATTATTTAGCATAGGTCCATGTGTTCGACATAGATTCCAGAGTTCTGAAAAGATGCATCTGAAGAAGGTTGGAGGTGACATCGGCTGAAACGTAAGTATAACATCTAAGATGAGAACAGTAGTTCAAATAATACAAATTATCAATCCTCATCTAAAGAATTCCAAAATATAACACATTATTTAAACAGAACTAATTTATTTATTCTAGAAATCTTTTATCGACAAATATTTCATCAAATGTATCATTTTAGTGTCATTTAAATTCTAACGATACTAGTCTGGTGAATGTTAGTTGAGGGAGGATCTTCTTCGGAGAAGGATTTGCTTGAGCCTGCCTGCTTTTTCGAGAAGATTTTGTATATGAATTCTTTTATGAGAATATCTTGATACATTTTTGAAGAAATCTAATTCATGAAAGGAGAGAGAAATAAGCATGCTTTATGATAAGACGCAAAACAGTGCAATTTAAAAGAATAAAAATATTGGTGAATCAAAAAAATCTGGTTCAAATGAGAAATGCAGGAATTTTAGAAAAACAGTTCATGGAATGATCCAAAATTTAAAAAGAAAAAGTTGCCTAAATATAAAAACTATAATTATCACATTTTATTTAATTAAACTTTTTGAAAGTAGATACATGGTATTAAACAGGAAGTCGAGGAGGTATAGTAAAATATATAAAAGAATGTACTTAGCTTAACACTAAGTGTTAACTTAGTGTTAAGCTAAGTACATTCTTTTATAACTTATTGATAGAGTTCTATTCGATAGGATATTGAGCCCTTTATTTGTCCAAAATCTGTGTTTATAATTTGCCGATGGAGAGGTTAGTTGTGTTTTATTATTGTTGTTTTTCCAATAAGTCCGGGGACGTCCTCGAGGAGTCAGGCAGATACTCTATCTGTCCTAACTTTTCTGTGGGCATGATAGAACCAGGTAGTGCCCTAATCCTCTCCAGGCCACATACAGCACCTGGTGTTCTCAAATGGTCACCCATTTAGCACTGGCCAGGCTCATTGCTGCTTAACTTTGGTGATCTAACGGGGGGGGGGTGTCAACGTGATTATGCCGTATGTTATATATATATATATATATATATATATATATATATATATGCACACAGAGACACAAACGAGTGTACACTTGTCAAAAATTGTGAAAAGAATTAGCGTTTTCCAGTGTTCACACTAATATTTAAATAAAATAACTTCTTTAAATAAAATAACTTCTGTATCGGTGAAGTTAAATAATATAAAAAGAAATACGAAAGAGACAAAGAAAACTGGAAAAGTTTTTTTTTTTTTAAATGTATAATGTTGAATAGAAAGTAGAAAGAAAAAAAACATCTTTTCATGGAAATAGATTTGCTATCTCAACTCCCCTAAATACTTGAAATGGATTTGTCTGGCAATTTTTTACTACTAACTAGTGTGCCTGGCCGGCCTGGCACGGGTATGTATATATAATTCCTGGTTTCGTTTGGTAGAAAGAAATCCAACAGAGTATCTGGTTATTTAATACTAATCGCATAATATTTATTTATTAATAATGTTACAGAAGTACAGATCAAATCGACATGGTAGCATATTTATAAATATAAATTAAACTCAAAAGAACAGTTTTTAGTCTGGGTCAGCCTCCCGGCTTGAAACCTATGGTACCATGTTGAATTGATCTGATCTTCTGCAATATTATTAATAACATACATATATATATTTGTGTGTGTGTATATATATATATTTATTTTGGTACAGAAAAATTAGTACAACATTCGTACCGTCGGTTTCAAGCACGGAAAGACTTAGCCATCCGGCTCTCTTCAGCTTCTGTTGTCATCTGTTTCGGAAATGTGAAGTCACGTGTCACTCTCGTTTGGACGCGTTATTTGTTTAAAGTGTTGTGTATGTTTGTTTAAATTTCCTTACACTAAATTCCGTGCTTGAAACCGACGGTACGAATGTTGTACTATTTTTTCTGTACCAAAATAAATAAATATTACGTTTTTAATTTTAATTTTTAACTTTAATTCTTAATTAATCGAGCACTCAGCTGGGATGTTTCCTGCTATATTACAAAGAAGTTATATATATATATATATACACAGAAATTGCTCTTTGAGTTGGGGATTAAGTGTACATCATTTGTAACTTTGAAGACAAATGTAAATTAACATCCGGATTTGTTTTCAGGACACAGGTTGTATACACACACTTTAAATTATTATTATATATATATATATATATATATATATATATATATATATAACCAAACATTGTTAAAAATAACAGAATTCTTCTGCTTAATTATACCTTTTTTATTTTTCAATTTTTCTAATGATCTTTTTTGTGTTAAAATCAAAAAAAATTAATGTATGTTTCATACGTATCATGTACGTTTTTGATTCTTCGTCGAATCATCATCAGATAAAAAAGCAAATGAACAAAAAAGCTGGTGTTGTGGAATTTAAATTGTTAATGTCGTTCCTGGAATAGTGTGAAAACGTTCTCTTGGTGTCTAACTGACTTCACGTGACAGTTTCTCGGCTACCTTTTGAAATTCTCTTTCCTCCAGCTTTTTTGTTCATTTGCTTTATCATCTGACGATGATTCGACGTAGAATCAAAAACGTTCGTGATTCATATGGAACATTCATTAATTAGAAAAATTGAAAAAAGGTATAATTAAGAATTTTTATTTTTAACAATGTTTGCTTAAATGAAAAATGCTGCCTAAATACACAATATATATATATATATATATATATATTTTAATCTACCTTCAAAAACGTTTCATTAAATTAAATATATACATAAAGTTAGACTTATGTTGAAGTAACTAAAAATATCTGAATCATCAACATGGCATTTGCATTGACACCCATTTTTCAAAATTGAACTCAAAACAATGTTGACATGTTGTGACAATGAGTCAATTTGTAAATTTAAATAAAAATGGTACATTTTGATTTTTAAATTTGCCAATCAACTTCTTCACCTTACAACTTTGAGTTGTGATTATAATACATATTTTATGATTTCCAATCAAGTTGACGTCTTCATTTTGGTTGTAATTAACATTACAGCCAGTAGAGGCACTAGGGGATTCATCCTCCATTTATTCACCCTACTATAATAGGGGTCCCACTAGGAAATTACTCAAACACATGCTTGTACAACTTTAATATTTTCAGCATTTATTTACTTTAATATATAAAATTAAGTCAGACATATTTTCACTGTTAGAACCAGATAACAATGCATTTGACAAATCGCTATTTGATTCTGACAAGCCAATTTTTCGTTTTTAATCTTCCATCATGTTCTTTAATATAGAAAACTGTTGTTTTTTTTTTTCTTCTTTCGTTTAGCTTCTTTCAAAAATGACTTTATCCGACTAGGATTTCTTTTTTTTTTTTTTCAGATCAATGACATGTTTGTCACCAGTAACAAATGAAAATAAAAAATAAATGTTAAACAGGTCGGGGGGGGGGGGATCAGTGTATGTAGCACCTACTCTGATTTCAGCTATTGTACACTTCAGTCTTTCTTCAGATGTTCATATTTACTTGCCTGTTCATGAGGGCAGTTAGACACAAGGGCAGTTTTTGATGTGAGGAAAATCCATCTCTCCAAAAAGGGGTAAACTGAATTGGGGCAAAAATTAAAATTGCCTCAGTTTAAAAGGATTTCTCGTTCACTGACTGAGTATAGGGAAAATGAAGTGTAGTATCAGAACAAATACTACACTTTGCTCCTAGCCAAAAGGCTACAGTGTTTTTTATGCTTATTTTTTTATGAACACTTTGAACCTGGCCCCTAATTTAATCAATGAGAAACTGTTCTCTCATTATGTATAGTTTGTTTTTGCTAAGTCTCGATGAACTGAAGCAGAGTTTGAACTTACACTCACCTACAGAAACACTCAAGAGTAGACCGTTTGAAATATTGTGCCAATAACCACCAAAATGAGGATACCAGTTTGACTATAGCAAAGGTCACTTAGAAATCTTCATGTAAAAACATTTTCACTAGTATCTCCTTCAAATGATTGATTAGAACTTTTCTTTTTATTTTGGCATCTCCAGGGACTAAAAAAAAAAAATATTGATTGTTTTTTTTTTTGTTGTTGTTTTTAGTTCGTTTGGGATTTGCTTACAGTGATCAAAGAATTGATAATCAAATAGAATTTAATCCAACACTGTCAGCTGATATAGTGATCAAACAAGTCTGTGAAATAGGAGCTCAAATGCTGGATTCTGACTCCTAAAATAATGAATTTGTACAACAGACTCCACAGCTGTGTATCAAGACAGAAATGATAAAAACAATCAAAGCATATTAACCCTGACAACACATTCAACGTATGCATGCAATATGCTATAACAATTTTACTTTTTTTTTGGGGGGGGGGGGCCTTAGCGCACTCCTCTGCACCCCCACAAAACGTGAGTGCTTCATTGTAAGCACAAGTCCTAAATGTTTGATTAGAATTCTTTAATGCAACTTTCAAACTTTTTATGACTATATTGAAGTGTATAAATTTAACCTTGAATAGAAAAGAAATTATGCCTGTCAAGATGATTAACTGCCCTAGAAAGTTTTTTTTACTTCAAGACTTAAAAGTGCATGACTTATTACTCAAACGTTTTAGATTTATAAGACTAATCATAGTTTATTCAAACTTTACTGTGCGGTAGAAGAGAATATTAAGTAGATAAAAGATATGACTAAGTGGAGAAACAACATTTGGAGTGGAGTTAATTTACCACTTGGAGAAATTCTACTTGTTATAAAAATAAGCTTAAGTTGACATTTATTTTGATGAACATTTAAGAGTAATTTCATAACGAGAATTGTGTATAACTTATATGGAACCCATACACCATAGTGGCTTATATAACCAATCAGATTCAAATGATTGATTTAGATATTTTGAATATTTGGGCTTTTGACAAGATTGTATTATAAGTAATGCCATAAATCCCAACTTTGTTGGAGATTATTTCCCTTGAATAAGAACTCCCTAGTTTATAGATAATAAATAGTTATCTACGATCATTATCATCAACATTGGTGAAGAAATTCTGAGAGCAAAAACCGATTATTTGTACAGTAGTTAGTACAAACTATTATAAGTTGTATAAAATTTGTTAAGCTGTATCATGATAATGGTTGTATTAGATATAATATTGATTATTTTCAATTAATGTCTTAATTTGATCAAATATACCATTACATCTCTAGGATATTTCTAGAAGAAATCTCCATGATAAAATATTTCATATAGTAGGTTCTGTATAGATTGGACAAAAACTTTTTCTTTTCATTTAAATACATTTGAATTATATTGAAAATGTTTATTTTCCTATATTCTTTAAAAGTTTAAATTTTAAAAATTTGAGATATATATCAATTCAAACAAGTTTCTTCAATGATGCATGCTGGTTGCTATAATATATTCAAAAGTAATTATTTTTACTGAAATTGGTTAAAATAAGTGTTTTAATGGCATCTATTTAATATTTAACTTTCGTGGCTCATATGTAATGTAGATATTTAGAAAATCATTTTTTTTTTTAGATTGAGCTTTGACTGTCAAAACACTAAAATACCTCAGAATCCGTCAAGGTAAGGTATGCAAAAGGAAGAGTCTTGCGGACTGCAGAACAGCTCATCAGACACAAGTTGATAGTGCCCAGGGACCAAACCACAGTGGTCCAGTCAACAACCCAATAGATTACTCTCCCTTTGTCCCAATGGCAGGTTTATCAAAGCCAACAAGAACAGGTGTTTGCTTTGAACTGAGAAACTTCAAATAGAAGGGGGGGGGGGGGAATAGTGTTAGAAAAGCAAGAGCAAAATCGAACATCTTAGTCGTCTCAGCATGAAGTATGTATACCTCATCAAAGAGAAGGGAGGGAGAGCTCCCCCATTGTTGTGATGAGAGGAGCCGAAACGAGATTCAACAATGGTCATCACTTGATGATGTGCACCTTCATATCTGAACACAGAGAGCTGCTAGTGGCGAGCCCTGTATTCATTCAATTATTTTCTCACTAATCATCAATTAGTTTTAACTTTCTTTGATCCATTTTAAAATCGTTTCATCTTTGATACATAATTTAGCATTTCAAATTATGCAAGATATTTTTTAGATTCAACCCCCCAATTAATTCTCTAAATGGTGTCTTGATACTTCCAACGATTACAATTGGCTGATCATGCAATATAAGCAAAGTGTTCAGTGTGCAAAAAAGTCTTAATCTGTTAGCACAATAAATGTTTAAGGTATCTACACAATCAAATAAGGTGGAATCAAATATGCTGTTCTTAAGTGAGGCTTGATCTTTGAATAATATTCTTAAAATAGACTTTGTGTGCTACCAATCAGATCACATTTCTATGCAACATTTTGTTCCACAAATGTTGAAAAAACATGCTTTGTTTTGAGGAGAGGATAACTGCAATCATTAAGGATTTTTAAGGTGCTTTTAGTTTCTTTCAAACCTATCGGTGCCAATCAGTCACAGGACAATTTGCAGGTTGGCAATAGCAAAAATAGAATGTACCCTGGAATCAGATTGCTACCTGACCAGTTAAAGAGAGTCACATTTTCAAGAGGATGAAAACAGTCCAAATTACAGGTTGGGCTCAAACGTACTTATCTTTATTTTTATAAACAAAAAGATAATATTTCTTTTTTAAGTAGGATAAAAATGTATTTAAAAATCAGTATTAACTTCTATTTTTATATTAAATTTATTAATTTGCTTCATGGATAAATAAAACAAAATGGCTCCAAATGAAAATACAAAAAGAAAAATGTTTTTTTGCTTCATTCAATTTTACAACCATGAAGAAGTTGCTGGGTGAAACTTTGTTATCATTTCATTATGAAAAACAAATAGGAAAATGGATTATTTGGATTATTCAGACTATTATTCTAATCTTGGTGGTCATATTTGCAACAGTTCAGACGATGTAACCTTTGACCTTCTTGAGGTGCATCTATTCAAACCTTGGAACCTTCTAGTAAAACTCTTGGACCTGAGCAGAATTTTGAACTGAACCCTTTTCTTTTAATTAATTGTTAAAATTTTAATGATGTCAAAAAGTAGATGATACAGAAAAACAAAAAATAGTATCTCTAAAATCGATAATATAGCCAAAGTATGATAGCCTTTTTAGATGCAAGCTTTGGATAATTACAAATAAATATCTTAATAATAATTTTAATTACTAACATTTTGTCATTTTCTATTAAATTTGATTAAACTAGGGGGTCACCTGACCTGGGTTGCTGTTATCCATACCAGTCAAGGACATGTCCTCAACAATCAATCAGACAGAGTCTTGGCCATTTTGGGGTTGATGACCATGCTCCTGTCAGACTGAAGTATGGTTTTGTGCAGTTCTTGGTGGTCCACCTTCCCAGGTTTTATCTTCTCTCTTTGACAAGTGATTAGATTATTGCTAATCACCAAAGACGTTCCTACCCTAGAATTCAGGCGGGTCAGATCAGGTTTTTTTTTGTGGGTCAGAGTGCACATGCCTCTTGTGTGCTGGCTTTTCAATCCCCACTTTACGGCCTTGTATCACATCTTTCTGCCGTGGGAGGAAGGTAAATACCAACTTTAATTATTTAAGAGTAAATTTGGTGTTTTTTCCTAAAACTTTGGAAAGTTACCTTTTTATTATTTTAAACTTGAAAAAATAACAATTTACGCCTAAAATTATTCTTAATTCAACAATTATTTCTTTTTCTTATTGTTTTGCTTTTTTAGGCTTTTGTTATGAAAATAAACTTGATAATGTTCATCATTCAAACTCCTCGGCCTAACCTTCACAGGTAACATAAATTGGAACAAATACATCGAAGACATTGCCAAGACTGCTGCAAAGAAGGTTGGCTCTCTCTACCGTGCTAGTAAACTCCTCTCATCTGACATTATCCTGTATCTCTACAAAGCCACCATCCGCCCATGCATGGAGTACTGTTGTCACATCTGGGCTGGTGCATCATCTACTAGTCTCTCCCTCCTTGACAGGGTCCAAAAAAGAATCGCCAACCTAATGGGTCCCTCACTGTCAACTAAGCTCCAGTCCCTGTCCTATCGCCACAATGTAGCATCCTTGTGCTTGTTTTACAAATACTTCAATGGATTATGCTCTGATGAATTGGCTACTCTGGTGCCCCCTCGACGTAAATTCACTAGACTAACTCGACAATCAACTAAATCTCATTCATTCACTGTGGAGGTCCCCAGATGTCGGAGAGCTTTCTACTCAAATAGCTTCTTTCCTCGTGTTGCTGGCCTCTGGAACTCCCTCCCTGTCCCCTGTTTCTCCGACACTACAGAAGTTTAAAACTAATGTAAACAGACATCTCGCTGCGCAGATCCCAATCTAGGTTGACTGCCCCCTACCTTCTCTCCTCTTTTTTCTCAGTAGCCCCTTACGTCTACAGTGGCGTCCTGCCTTGTTTGGGGTGAACTATGTTAAAAAAAAAAAATTTTTTTAAATGCATCAGGCAGCGTTATCCGCAGCGTTGTCCAGTGATTCTTGGGTCTCTTAAACAACCCACTTCTTCATCTAGGAAAGCCAATCCAAGTAAAGAATCGCAGATTCATAAATCTGCGATTCTTTGTGACGCTACAGTCATCTCCATTAAAATGAGTGTTCATTGTGCCGACCATTTTATGCAGTTCTATTCTTAAGAGATTACTGACGTCATGGCCAACTAATGACCTTTGAGATTCGATCAAGCATCAATTTGAAAATGTTAAACGGGTTGTTTGGCACCATTTTTGTTGTTGTTGCCGCTGTTATTACTGCTGCTGCTATTACTTGACTTTGTGCAAGGGAGCATTTGAGAGGAAGAAAAATGAAATGTTTTCACGTGTGAGATTTGTTTAAGCTTTTTTTTTTTAATTTAAAGTTATGTCCTAAGTTATAATAAGAAAAAAAAGTTAACATTAATTTTATCTTTAGTTTTGTGTTCATGAAGATAAACAAGAGATGAGGAGCTGAAAATGTTATCGATTACGTACAGTCTAATCTATATAATACGCAACGGCAATTTCATGTTTGTATGTACAGTATCACGGTCCACCCCTTTTTTAAAAGATGGGATCGCCTGATCGCCAGAAATGCAATGCAAAAAAAGTCGTTCTAAAAATTTCATTTAAATTCACTGTAGTGTCCAATATAAAACTAAAATACACTTTCTTGGCTTTTGGGCTAGGATCAAAGTGTAGTATTTGTTCTGTCCAACGATAATAAATAATATTGTAGAGTCTGCGTTCGTGCCAGACGCCCATAAAATGGAAATATTTCATAAACTCCTATAAGTGTTTTGAAGTACATAAGCCAAAATAGTTCGACCAGGGAACCGTTTACACTGATTCCAATGGGACCGTTAAAGCTTAATTTCACTGGATTAAAATGGAAATAATAATCGACTTGTTGCCTCAGTCAAAAATAATGCAGCTCACAAATCATTCAACGTTTTCTCTCACTTGTCTCCTTTCTTCTTTTTCTTCAAATCGTCTTAAGTCAGCAGATTTTGGACATTAAATAATCTCAATTCTTTTTAACCAATGGAAATACAGAAAATTTGTTTTCTTATTAAGGTGAATTTGCTTATTGCAGTTCAATAACCCGTCATTCCATCATTCATAGGTTGTAAGTTCGATTCTCACTAGTAACTCATGATTCTGACATTTCTTTAATTTTCAAACTACACACCAAGCAAAGACGGACTCTTTTATGGCAAGGATGAGGCAAGTCCGCTGCTCAATCCGGATTCAAGAGCTTTAGTTCCGTCACAAAATGATTAATATTTGAGTAAGAATGAAAGTTCCTTTTTATTACACTGTAGTGGAGCTGATACAAACAATGAATTGCTCACTGCTCCTGGTGATAACTGCAGCCCATGCCAGTTGAAGTGCCGTCAACTTGTATGATGTGTTCGTGGAGACAGTTGCTATCCCAAACAAGCGATTGTAGACAGACATCCGGGACAGCAGCGCGAGCCATGTCCTGCTATACAAATGATTCGTTTTGCTGACCAATCAATTACATTGATTAGAAAAGCATGAAAAGCAGATAGACAATTTAGTTATTATATATACATATATAAACAGAACATTTTTATGACTGAATAATCACAAAATTTGGTTGTTTACTGATATTTTATTGTTCTGGATACCCCCACCAGCAGGCAAAGCTGGGTATCTCCACTAATCTAATATAGTTATCTTGTCAGATTTTCAAAGCCAGGCCCAAATAACCTTGAAGCTGACAAATCAAACTTCGCTTCTGACGAGCAAATTTTCATTTGTTATTGTTGTATTATGTTATTGGCAATATAATGTACTTCACTACAATTTATTTTAAAATTAGATTTCACAGTCTAGACAATCTAATAATAAAACATTTTTAATTAATCACAAAAAATAAAATTCAGCAAGGTGAATAACTCATTTTAATTGGAGAATATAATAAGAGTAGTTTCCCTTACAACTAAAATTTCATTTCTTTTTCTGTATAAGTTTTTAAAATGTGCAAACAAAGATTAAAAACTAAAATGACTTCACTGCATTCTGAACAATGCCGGGTAGGTATATCATCATCTTATTCAGTTTAACGTCCCTTTTACATGCTGGCATGTGTTGGACAGCTTTTAGAAATTGACTTCCAAACTAACCTATCTCTGGCCAGGTCATTATTCAAACTACATAACACGAAATGCAACAGATTTTCTTTGGAAGTCAGCAATTTCTTAGTTGAGGCAAAATTTCATATAGGTCAGATGATCTTCCTGACGCCAACCTAGCGCGGTGCGGTGATAGGGACCAGTTCTTTTATCGAGATATCATTTTACAGCCAGTAAATAATAACAGGAAACCATTGAAATTCAAACGCAAAACCAAATCGTAACACTAAAAACATGTCAGTTTGTGCATTTGAATGTCT
This sequence comes from Sepiola atlantica, assembly GCA_963556195.1. Taxonomy (NCBI): domain Eukaryota; kingdom Metazoa; phylum Mollusca; class Cephalopoda; order Sepiida; family Sepiolidae; genus Sepiola; species Sepiola atlantica. The sequence goes on from OY744515.1 coordinate 82,490,575, forward strand.
AAAAAAAAAGATATGGAGATGGAAGGACATATCAACGTCTCTGAAGTTAAGACTTTACAATGCATTGATAGTTCCTATTGATGTATATGCCAGTGAAATATGGACTTATACTGGCAGAGCATGATGGGAAGCTCAATGTCTTTGAAATGAAATGTTTAATTAAGAACTATCCTTGGAATTACTTTGCGAGATAGACAAAGAAATGCATATATATCAATAACGATATTAAAAAAAAAAGAAAAAAAAGATTAACGTGGTTTGGACATGTTTCCCGATTACCAGACTCAAGAGGACAACCACTAAAGAGACAGGCCAACCAGACAAGGGTTGAGCCTGGCATGCTGCTCCTGACAGCTGAAAGACAGAATTTGCTTTCAAGCATGTGACGAAGCTTTCTGGGATATATAAATAAGTCAACTACGTCAAGTCAAGTTTTCATCTTGAATGTTATCCTCACAAGTTTTTGGCCAATGTAACTTACGCCCTTTTTCAGGTGAGCCTTCTCAAAGAATATAATTAAGAAGTACTTAAAAGTTCTACCCGGTCATGGCTGACAGAACAAAAAGCGTCTATCTCCATGGATTAAATAAAGGGTTCCATTCGAAATTCCATGAAGATTCTCCCAAGTTTGAAAAGACGCACCTGAAGAAGGTCGGCGGTTACATCAGCACAAAATGTTGTGAGAATAACATCCAAGATGAGAATAGTAATCTGAATTATACAATAAATATTCCTTGATTCAGGTTTGTAATAAGTCTGGTTAGATTAAAGGATTCTTCTAATGTCTCATCATTCCCACCTAGCATCATCTAGAAATAGCATCTATAATAATGGCTAAAAGTCTAAATAATCAAGCAGTTCTAATCTTATTGCAGTAAAAGAATAAAAAAATCAGTTTAGTTTCAAGTGAAAAAAAAAAAATCAATGATACTTCCGAAAAGCTTGAGAGCATCCTCTAACAAAGTTGTATAATTGTAGAATCAATATTCAAATTGACAACTAGGTCATGATAGTTTCGGGAGTAGGAGGGGTTGCTAAATACAAAATGGAGATCGGGAATACGCTGACATCATTCAAAAGGTTAACTATTGCATAATAAACTAGTTCATCAGGTTATCCAATTCAGTTCAAAGACAAAAGCACGTCAAAATCTTTGGCAAGACGATGCAGAAGAGTGCATGGACTAAAATTTGATTTACCATTTATAGAATTCTTTATTAGGATTTTACTAATATTTAAGATTTTTGATTTGATTTGATTTGATTTGATTTACCATTTATAGAATTCTTTATTAGGATTTTACTAATATTTAAGATTTTTGATTTTTTAAATATATAATTTAAAAAAAAAAAGAACGGGTAAAATAAATTCTCAAATAGAACACTTTTATCTCCTTACGAAAATTAACATCAATATATAATGCTAGTGAGCCTTATGTCTAGAATACTTATTGCAATTTTGATAAAAATCTGTTACATGATTTTGGTTCTTAAATGTCTAAAATTCAAGACTTAAAAGGGATCTCATGAAGAAATTTAAATTCAGGGAATCTTAATTGATCTTTAGTTACTATGAATCAAATTTAATGCAACTCTGAAATATACAAACTTTGAAATGGGAGCTTATGCCTCTATTATATCCCCTAAGAACTCTTTAAAATATTCCAAAGTAACTGAAATTTGGGGATTTTTTAAAAATAAATTGATGTATATAATACCTATTGTTAAAATTTCACAAAAATAACAAAGTTATCTGAATTTTAACAATTTTCTGAATTTTACCACCTTTGCATGAAACTAAATTAAATATAGCCCACACGACACACCCTTATGCTTAACAGCTGTGTTCCAAAATTGATAATGATCAGTTAATTAATTTAGGAGTGAATCCTTTATATATAAATATATACACATATCTAACATTATATAAATATGGACCAGATTTATTATTTTAAATTCTTTTCAAAGATGAGCAGACTAAATAATTCTATATATTACAGACAAAAACTAAATCCCTATTTAGTGGAGCAGTCTTGAAAAAGTAAATCATTAATTGTTTGAGCATCAGGTAGTATTTCTTATTGATTAATGATATTGATAATATTGAGACAAGGTTTATAAGTATTAAAGCATTTCTGAAAATACCAATACTCTTTGCATAGATTTAAATAAAATCAAACCACAGTTGGAACTCAAATTCTACTAGCCTATGAAAGGAATGGGTTTAGCATGACACATTGTTTGAAGTAATTTAAACAGTGGAAGTCTTATATTTTTCTTATTTGTTTCCATACATTCCTACCATTCATCATCATATTCAGTTTAACGTCCATTTTACATGCTGGCATGTGTTGGACAGTTTTTAGAAATTGACTTCCAAACTAATCTATTTCCGCCAGGTCTTTATTTATCCTTTTTTTTTAATACGTCCTTATCACTTGTTTCCATATTTTCCTTCATATTCCTCTGCCAACATACCCTACTACCTCAACTGTTCTACATCTACTAACCCCAAAACTGTCATCCACTCTTTTAACATGGTAACACCATCAGTCTCGTATTTTGCACACATCTCCCTATACTGTCCAGATTTAACTTAAGTAAACATTACTTAACCTGTAAGGCAAAATATTGTTATATATTTAACCACAAAAATCTAACTTGCATATTGACAAGAATTTTTTGAAAAACGATTAATTCTTGTATTTAATTTTTAGAAAGTTACAAAATTTACAAAGATTTTCTTTTTGTAAAAAATATACATATTTTTTTTTGTAAGTAAAATAAAAGAAAATTTGATTGTTTTAAAATCCTTTTATTATGGAAAAATGTTATTCTGAAAAGAGTCAATTTTTACCTCCGCCAAGGAGGTTATGTTTTGGTAGAGTTTGTTAGTTTTTCACTATGTTTGTTTGTGCACAGACAAGCATCTACATCGCTTGAGCAATCGTTACCAAACTTGGTCAAAATATCAGTCATGGTCTAACTTAAAACATATTTAGTTTTGGGATATCTAAGTCAAAGTTTTTAAAAAAAGTGAAAGTCACACTTTTGACTATAACTTCATCGTAGAGACTCACTACTTAGCCCATATTGCAGCCAATGAAGTCTGCATCTTATATGACTTTGACAAGTTCGACTGTGGAAAAATTTTTTTGACAATTTTAACCTACAATTTTTCGAAATTTGATGTATGGATCCAATTCTTTGATAACAGTAACCATTATGCAAAATTTCAACATGATCAGACAGTTTTTGAGTTATCAGCATTTCCATAACATAACTGCAAAAATACTTCATACAATATAAAAAAGCAAGGCCCAGATAAGATTTCGACCCATCCTTATGTTGTCAGGTGGCGGTATGCAGTCTCATGACTGACTTATGTTCTTGTAAAAAAATGTTTACATTTTGTTTAACATTTCAAAATATATGGCAAATTTGAATCATGTCAGATATGGTGTCATACTTTATCTATTCCTTTCATAGGCCAGCAAAAGTCGGGTGCTAAATTTTTTTTTGTTTTTTTAATTTTTAATATAAATGTAGTAAAAGTAAAAAGTCTCTTCACAGTAAAAATGTTTGAGATGAAAAAGCAAATTCGGTCATTTCAGTTGAAATAATTACCATTTTCTCAACTTGAAATAATTGTTAGTGACAAGCTGACAATCAAGATGAAAAGAATTTGTCATAAATTGAGCTTGATGACAAGCGAACGCAGAAGAAGAAAGCAGAATGAAATTGGTATGACATATTGAAGTGTCATAATCAATCATTTATTGAAAACAATAGAAGTGAATCAAATATTTAATATAAGCCTTTTGTCGCATTGGTTGTGATTTTATTTTTATGGATCTTAAGATGATATAAATAAAGAAAATAATATAAAACGAATATATATAGATTTATATAAAAAGAAATCTTCAGGATCAATTATACGAATCAGATCCAAATTGCCGTTTAGAAGCTCAATATTTCCTATATAGTAAATAGAGCTTAATTGTATATGTTGAACGATTTATAACATCATATATAATACGGTATATAGCATCATTTAAATCTTCCAGAAATGTACATAAAATGTTGGTTTGTCTCAAGCTTTTCATTCCCCGAATTGGATTTTTATATATATATATATATATATATATATATATATATATAAATGTTTTTGAATAAGAAAACGTATAATGGGCTGTAAAATAGTTGTAACACAAATACAATAAAGTTTGACTTGGCTCTATTGTCGAAAGGGTGGAACACAGAGGTTATTAAAACCAAAAATGATATTTTCTTACAGAAATGGTAAGATTGAAAATTGTGTTCTTCAAATTTTACACAATACTCATATAGTCAAAGAAACTCCCATGTGAGAAATTAATTTACGACAAATAAAATGCATTTTAAATAAAATCCTATTCATCAGAAAGACACCACTTAAATTGGGTTTGCCTTCTTGGGTTCTATATTAAAGTAACCTTCTCAAAAATGGATGTTCTAAAGCGAGAAACTGGCATCTTCAATGGATTGACCGCATGTGCGCTTGGGACCACAATGGAATTTCTAAAGATGTTGAAGCAATTCAGGACTTATGAACAGAACATTATTCTAAACTGTTAAATGGTCCCTCTCAAGTCAATACTCATGTTATCAACCAGGTAAATAAGCATTAGGATTGACCATTAATAAGAAAGAAAAAAATTGATATATATCAATGAGCTCCGGAGGAGGGGGGGGGGGGGGTCATCCTCCAACTATCTTTATCAGTCAAGCTCTTTTGATCTAGAAATCTCTCATATAATTTTTTAAAAATTAAACCAAGAATATGGTTTAGTATCCTTTGTTTGTATCAAGTCTTTTGTTTGACAATGAAACTTTGGTAACATATGAGAGAGAGAGAGAGAGGGAGAGAGACAGAAAGAGAGAGAGAGAGAGAAAGGGAGATGGGGGATATTAAAAAGAGAGAGAAGGAATGAAAAAGAGAGAGAGAGAGAGAAGGAATGAAAAAGAGAGAGAGAGAGAAGGAATGAAAAAGAGAGAGAGAGAGAAGGAATGAAAAAGAGAGAGAGAGAGAAGGAATGAAAAAGAGAGAGAGAGAGAAGGAATGAAAAAGAGAGAGAGAGAGAAGGAATGAAAAAGAGAGAGAGAGAATGAATGAAAAAGAGAGAGAGAGAGAAGGAATGAAAAAGAGAGAGAGAGAGAAGGAATGAAAAAGAGAGAGAGAGAGAAGGAATGAAAAAGAGAGAGAGAGAGAAGGAATGAAAAAGAGAGAGAGAGAGAAGGAATGAAAAAGAGAGAGAGAGAGAAGGAATGAAAAAGAGAGAGAGAGAAGGAATGAAAAAGAGAGAGAGAGAGAGGGAATGAAAAAGAGAGAGAGAGAGAGGGAATGAAAAAGAGAGAGAGAAGGAATGAAAAAGAGAGAGAGAGAAGGAATGAAAAAGAGAGAGAAGGAATGAAAAAGAGAGAGAAGGAATGAAAAAGAGAGAGAGAGAAGGAATGAAAAAGAGAGAGAGAGAAGGAATGAAAAAGAGAGAGAGAGAAGGAATGAAAAAGAGAGAGAGAAGGAATGAAAAAGAGAGAGAGAAGGAATGAAAAAGAGAGAGAGAGAAGGAATGAAAAAGAGAGAGAGAGAAGGAATGAAAAAGAGAGAGAGAGAAGGAATGAAAAAGAGAGAGAGAGAAGGAATGAAAAAGAGAGAGAGAGAGAAGGAATGAAAAAGAGAGAGAGAGAGAGAGAAGGAATGGAAAAGAGAGAGAGAGAGAAGGAATGGAAAAGAGAGAGAGAGAGAAGGAATGGAAAAGAGAGAGAGAGAGAAGGAATGGAAAAGAGAGAGAGAGAGAAGGAATGGAAAAGAGAGAGAGAGAGAAGGAATGGAAAAGAGAGAGAGAGAGAAGGAATGAAAAAGAGAGAGAGAGAAAGAATGAAAAAGAGAGAGAGAGAAAGAATGAAAAAGAGAGAGAGAGAAGGAATGAAAAAGAGACCAAGGGAGAGTGAGAGAGCAAGAAAGAAAGAGTTTGAGCAATGGAGAGTTAGAGAGAACAAGAGAGAGAGAGAGAGAGGGAGAACAAAAGACATCTGATTCAAATAAATGATGTCAAAATTACATTTGTGATGAAAGTAAATATTAAAAAATAAATGGAGCTCTTCTTTCAGTGGCAATATATATATTTAAACCCAACAGCTAAAATAAAAATTTCTTGAGTTTATCAAATTTTCAACTTTTTTTAAACTTGAAAATATAATTTGATCCATGATCCATAAAATAACAAAAATGGAGAGGAATAAAAAATGTCCTGCTTTTGTGTTTATCTTAAAAGGTGAATTGTTTTTTTTGTTTTTGTTTTTATGCATTAATAGTGTGTTTCATACAATATAAGACACTGCCCCCCCCCCTCCATCCCATCGTTGGCAGTGGCATTATAAAGGTACAAGTAATTTACATGTGGAAAGCGACTGGATAAAGTTTAGTTAGATAATGAAACTTTGTATATAAAACCTGGGAGATATTCAGAGATATTTTTTTGTAAGAAATGTGGGGTATCTTTTACAATAATCCGCAGAGTCGCTAACGGGGTCCAAAAAACGAACAAGAACGGGGTAAAAAAAATAAATATGCAACAAGTGATGGTGAACTACGTCGAGAATAGATATTTTCCTACTTACCTATGACATTTGTTTGTATTTTTACGGGTTATGGGTTTTTATTAGATGTAAAAAAAATTTCTTGTTTTTTTGGGCACGGATTTTTACTAAAAAAAAAATGGCGTCTTGGCCTTACCTCATTACGATACCACCACCCCCTTGTCTTGTCCAATGTTCGTGTGACAAAAATATTGATTTCTAATAAATAGCAGTTGGAACGGTTTAAAAATACAAACAAATGTCACAGATAAGTTGGAAAATAACTTTTATCGGCTACAGTTACTTTTATTTGTTGTATATTTGTTTTTTTGAGCGTTTTCACTCTGCAGATTATTGTAAAAGATACCTGAAATGTGTTTCTAATAAAATATTTAACTGATATCAACATCGTTGCATATTCGGTAAAATTATAACTGCTAATAACTCCATTCAAAACTTTTTTTCACAAAATGTTTTCATGTCTGTCTCGACTTTTAGAAATCAGACTGATGTGGTCACACTAGCAGACTCAACTACCGATGTGTCTTGTAGAAGAAATGGAAAATGCTGCCAACCAAAGCCAAGGATAATATAAACATATCTAAATGTGATAGCAATTCTCTCGTTAATTTTAAATTTACATACAATAAAAAATAGTAAATTCCAATAAATGTATCACCTGCAAAAACAAAATAACATCCACCATCAATGATCAACATTTTGAAATCATTTCAAAATTCAGTTTAGAAAATCCAATCGCAGAATTTTTAGAGAGAGATTTGAAAAAGAAAAAAAAAAAAAAAAAAAGAAATTTGTTAAATGCTGGCTTGATAATTTGAAGCATTTCAAAATGAAGGCCGAAGAGATTAAGCCAAATTATAAAAACGAAGAAAGATTAAAATATATGCAGGACAAGTAGGAGTTTAAAAAAAAAAGAAGAAAAAAAGTGGATCCCAAATTAAATGTTATGCTTTAATAAATTTGAATTTCTTAAACCTGAATTAAGAAAAAGAAAAAAAATACATCCATTTGAACCCACGTTAACAGCTGGTGCAAAGAAAACTAATATTTTGAAAAATGGAGAAAGAAAGAAAAAAAACAAAAAAAGAAATGTGTCACAATGGAAAAATTGAAACGAATATGTTAGAATGAAAAGGAAAAAAATGGTGTTGGGGGTAAAAACCCATGCAAAGCAAAACACACAAGCATATTAATGCAAAATCCATGATTACCAATGAAGCAACAGTTCAATAAGTACCCACCTGATTGCGATAGGGAGACTAGTTCGTCTGATCATCCCCAATGGCAGCTACATTATAAGCACAAGAAAAAAGGGTCAATCATTAACTAGATAGAGCATGCAAGGCCAGCCAATTGTCACAGAAAATAGTGGTGACACCAGCCAATATCTAATGTGCATAATTCAAACAAGAATTAGCTAATCAAAGAAAAGCTCTAAAAGAAAAAAAAAGAAAAAAGAAAGAAAACTGATCAGCAAAAAGGGGAGATTTGGCCAATCACAGCCGCAATACAAGTTTTATTTTGGGCCACAACCTTTAGAAGAGCATAGGGACAATACATGCAGTTAAACCTAAACTTTAAATAGAAAAAAAAAGGAGAAAAGATTTATTTATACGAAACAAAACCACAGGTGTCAGCCAGAGTTGCCAGTGAGTGAGTCATTGTTTATTTTTAACTAACAGAAATATTAAATAACATAAGTCTCATAGGTTTGAAAATCATTTATATTCAATAAAAAAAGTCTGTTTCTCTCCAATATATATATATATATATATATATATATATATATATATATATATATATTACATTATATAAATTACCAAAACTTTTCTGTAAATATCATGTTGATTAATTTTCAAGGAAATTAATAGCTGCCAGATGACCGGTAGTTTTGATGGTGTGTATATATATATATATATATATATATATCTTTTGTTTCATTTTACTTCAGTCGAAGTTCGCAGAAATCAAGGGGCCCCTTCCTGGAGCTAACACTTGATCTCTATATGAGATACATAGATATTCAAATATTCTATTAAAGTTCTCCTTTATCTCTCAAACGTTTAGTTAGTAAAGAAGTTAAGAACATTAATTTTCCTCTCCCCAATTGACCAGTTAACTATGTTATAGTATATATTTCCTGTGGTCTCTTGGTCTTACCGGATTACAGGATAAGAATTCATCTAGTCTGGTGGTTTATCCAGTTAAGTGTTGTTACGTGAGGTAACATCACCAGGAGAAGGTGCACCATTCCTTGTATGAGCAAGTGTATAGTCATGCTGAAGGGATCTTATTTGTGCTGCAAATACTATGTAATTTTAAATTTTTAGTCAGGGTTTACTTGTAGGATGAAGTATCCTCGTGTCAGGTTGTCCTGACAAACCCCCTGTACAGAGAGACCAAAGACACTCGAAGAGGGTGTTTAGTAGGTAATTCAATATATATATATATATATATATATATATATACATAATTATGTGTGTTTTCAGATAATTTATAGAAAAAGAGAGGGAGGAGGAATGAAAAAGAGAGAGAGGGAGGAGGAATGAAAAAGAGAGAGAGGGAGGGGGAATGAAAAAGAGAGAGAGGGAGGGGGAATGAAAAAGAGAGAGAGGGAGGGGGAATGGAAAAGAGAGAGAGGGAGGGGGAATGGAAAAGAGAGAGAGGGAGGGGGAATGGAAAAGAGAGAGAGGGAGGGGGAATGAAAAAGAGAGAGAGGGAGGGGGAATGAAAAAGAGAGAGAGGGAGGGGGAATGAAAAAGAGACAGGGGGAGGGGGAATGAAAAAGAGAGAGAGGGAGGGGGAATGAAAAAGAGAGAGAGGGAGGGGGAATGAAAAAGAGAGAGAGGGAGGGGGAATGAAAAAGAGAGAGAGGGAGGGGGAATGAAAAAGAGAGAGAGGGAGGGGGAATGAAAAAGAGAGAGGGAGGGGGAATGAAAAGAGAGAAAGGGAGGGGGAATGAAAAAGAGAGAGAGGGAGGGGGAATGAAAAAGAGAGAGAGGGAGGGGGAATGAAAAAGAGAGAGAGGGAGGGGGAATGAAAAAGAGAGAGAGGGAGGGGGAATGAAAGAGAGAGAGAGGGAGGGGGAATGAAAAAGAGAGAGAGAGGGGGAATGAAAGAGAGAGAGAGAGGGGGAATGAAAGAGAGAGAGGGGGAATGAAAGAGAGAGGGGGGGGGGAATGAAAGAGAGAGAGAGGGGGAATGAAAGAGAGAGAGAGGGGGAATGAAAGAGAGAGAGAGGGGGAATGAAAGAGAGAGAGAGGGGGAATGAAAGAGAGAGAGAGGGGGAATGAAAGAGAGAGAGAGAGAGAGGGAATGAAAGAGAGAGAGAGAGGGAATGAAAGAGAGAGAGGGGGGAATGAAAGAGAGAGAGAGGGGGAATGAAAGAGAGAGAGGGGGAATGAAAGAGAGAGAGAGGGGGAATGAAAGAGAGAGAGAGAGGGGGAATGAAAGAGAGAGAGAGAGGGGGAATGAAAGAGAGAGAGAGGGGGAATGAAAGAGAGAGAGGGGGAATGAAAGAGAGAGAGGGGGAATGAAAGAGAGAGAGAGAGGAGGAATAAAAGAGAGAGAGAGAGAGAGGGGGATGAAAGAGAGAGAGAGGGGAATGAAGAGAGAGAGAGAGAGAGGGGGGAATGAAAGAGAGAGGGGGATGAAAGAGAGAGGGGGGATGAAAGAGAGAGGGGGGATGAAAGAGAGAGGGGGGATGAAAGAGAGAGGGGGATGAAAGAGAGAGGGGGATGAAAGAGAGAGGGGGGATGAAAAATAGAAGGGGGGATGAAAGAGAGAAGGGGGGATGAAAGAGAGAAGGGGGGATGAAAGAGAGAGAGGGGGTGAAAGAGAGAGAGGGGGGTGAAAGAGAGTGAGGGGGGAATGAAAAAGAGAGTGAGAGGGGGGAATGAAAAAGAGAGTGAGAGGGGGGAATGAAAAAGAGAGTGAGAGGGGGGAATGAAAAAGAGAGTGAGAGGGGGGAATGAAAAAGAGAGTGAGAGGGGGGAATGAAAAAGAGAGTGAGAGGGGGGAATGAAAAAGAGAGTGAGAGGGGGGAATGAAAAAGAGAGTGAGAGGGGGGAATGAAAAAGAGAGTGAGAGGGGGGAATGAAAAAGAGAGTGAGAGGGGGGAATGAAAAAGAGAGTGAGAGGGGGGAATGAAAAAGAGAGTGAGAGGGGGGAATGAAAAAGAGAGTGAGAGGGGGGAATGAAAAAGAGAGTGAGAGGGGAATGAAAAAGAGAGTGAGAGGGGAATGAAAAAGAGAGTGAGAGGGGAATTAAAAAGAGAGAGAGGGGGAATGAAAAAGAGAGAGAGGGGGAATGAAAAAGAGAGAGAGGGGGGAATGAAAAAGAGAGAGAGGGGGGAATGAAAAAGAGAGAGAGGGGGAATGAAAATGAGAGAGAGGGGGGAATGAAAAAGAGAGAGAGGGGGGAATGAAAAAGAGAGAGAGGGGGGAATGAAAAAGAGAGAGAGGGGGGAATGAAAAAGAGAGAGAGGGTGGAATGAAAAAGAGAGAGGGTGGAATGAAAAAGAGAGAGAGGGTGGTATGAAAAAGAGAGAGAGGGTGGTATGAAAAAGAGAGAGAGGGTGGTATGAAAAGAGAGAGAGGGTGGTATGAAAAAGAGAGAGAGGGTGGAATTAAAAAGAGAGAGAGGGTGGAATGAAAAAGAGAGAGAGGGGGAAATGAAAAAGAGAGAGAGGGGGGAATGAAAAAGAGAGAGAGGGGGGAATGAAAAAGAGAGAGAGGGGGGAATGAAAGAGAGAGAGAGGGGGGAATGAAAAAGAGAGAGAGAGGGGAATGAAAAAGAGATAGAGGGGGGAATGAAAAAGAGAGAGAGAGGGGGGAATGAAAAAGAGAGAGAGGGGGAATGAAAAAGAGAGAGAGGGGGAATGAAAAAGAGAGAGAGGGGGAATGAAAAAGAGAGAGAGGGGGAATGAAAAAGAGAGAGAGGGGGGAATGAAAAAGAGAGAGAGGGGGAATGAAAAAGAGAGAGAGGGGGAATGAAAAAGAGAGAGAGGGGGAATGAAAAAGAGAGGGGGGTGAAAAGAGAGAGGGGGGGGAATGAAAAAGAGAGAGAGGGTGGAATGAAAAAGAGAGAGAGGGTGGAATGAAAAAGAGAGAGAGGGTGGAAATGAAAAGAGAGAGAGGGGGAAATGAAAAAGAGAGAGAGGGGGGAATGAAAAAGAGAGAGAGGGGGGAATGAAAGAGAGAGAGAGGGGGGAATGAAAGAGAGAGAGAGGGGGGAATGAAAGAGAGAGAGAGGGGGGAATGAAAAAGAGAGAGAGGGGGGAATGAAAAAGAGAGTGAGGGGGGAATGAAAAAGAGAGAGAGAGGGGAATGAAAGAGAGAGAGAGAGGGGAATGAAAGAGAGAGAGAGAGAGAGAGAGAGAGAGGGGAATGAACAAGAGAGAGAGGAGGGTTATTTACAAAAAGTGAAGATATTTATATTCTATTGTAAGTGCAATGCTTCCTCATCTATCTCAATGTGTTCCAGACCCAAATTCGATAGGTGAAAATCCACAAAGTAGAAACCATATATTTAAACACATTTGTACAAATTCAGGTTTCACTAACTATTCGGTTTGTTAGTCAAGTGGTTAAGACAACAGCCACGACAGGTGGTCCCTTTCTGCGGCACAGATTCGAATCCTCATTTTTATTTCTTTTGGTTTATTCCCAGTTCCGTGGATCAAATTAATCGTTTATTTTAAGTATATTACCCACACAAACAGCGGTGAATTACATAGTATTCACATTGTACAATGTCCGCACACTCTTATCAATCTTCTCGGACACATTTATTTAATTAGTTACTTAAAAAAATTCTTATTTCATGGTAAGATCAGAAACATACATATATTTTTTTTATATAAATTGTTATTTTACCATTTTGTTATTTTTTTCATATTTTACTTTAAAATAATTTTTTTTTTTTTTAATTATATTTTTACCTTCCCCTTTTCTCACATAATTCTTAAGGATATTGTTGAGGGTGAAGTCGATTGCGTAGTTGAAAATAGTTGGGATTTAGGCACATCCCTATTGAACCTAAGTTTCATCTCAAAAGGCTTCAAATCCTTATCGTATGACAAGACCAGAACGAGAATCGACTGGTAAATAGCCCGTCTTGGAGGAGATGAGGTTGGTCTTCAGCTGTGGAATCTTGAGTGGTTAGCCATCTTATGCAACCTTGGCCAGGACTGCGACACATGGGATGCTATGGCTTAAGATGTGATGCATGCCAGGGAGGAAACCGGCTTAACCAGATATGGGGTGAAGGCTGCCACAAATAGAAGTAAGAATTCATGCTTTTTTTAAAAAAAGGTTTTATTTAGCTAGTTATTAGTTCTATTTATTTTTACAAATTTCATTTGAACTATCTCGTTTCATTGATATTTTATTACATCTTTGCCAGCGTAAATTTTTACACCATACACCAGAAACTAGATAAATCTTAAAGCAAAATAGTATACAGCTGAAATGTAATATTACAAAATCAATATAAACAATGATAAATAATACTATTACTATTTTTTAAAAAAGAAAGAAAAGTATTGCATCTTTTTTCTTTCCATAAAATGTTCCTAATTGAAAGAAATTTAAAAAGTTAAAAACAAAAAGAAAATTGCTAGATTAGCAGTTCATGTTTGATGCCAATCAAAATGGTTTGAACAAAATAAAATATAGTTCAAATAATCTAATAAACGTAAGTCTGTTTAATTAATGCCTATTGCAACAAATACAAAATACAATCATTGCAAAAAGGGCAATTAAAAAATGTTACATTAGATATTGGAAGGGTAATACACAGCTTAAAAGGAAGATTAATAAATGCTTTTTGGTCTAATTTAATAACTGACCCGATACAAAAGGCAGAATAACGGTAAAATTGGGGGGGGGGGGGGCATTAGTAAATATGCTTCTTCAAATAATATATTGAACTAAATACTGAACTGCCTACAAATAAACAGATGCAAGATTCATCGAATGAATACGATCATCAACTATTGAATCGATGATGCTGAGTTCAAATCCATACAGATCGATTGTGGTTATTTATGTACTAACTAGTGTATAACTTATATACAGCACAATCACGTTGGCACACTGGTTCCCGTAGATCACCGAAGTTAAGCGACGTCAAGCCTGGCCAGTACTAAATGGGTAACCATTTGGGAATACCAGGTGCTTTACCCCGCCTAATAAACCGGTATTGTCCAGGCCTTCGGGTCTGGATTTACGCCGGTCTATCAGTTGTCCGTCCTGTGCAGTTCTAGGAGGTGCACCCTCCCAGGCTTTGCCTTCTCACCCTTTGAGAAGGGGTTAGTTTATTGCTAATTGCCTGAGGCGCCCCTACCGGGGAATGCCGACGGAGCTGCCCAGCCAATTTTTAATAGCCAGAGTGCTCAAATTCTCGAGCGCTGGTTTTTCCCACTTTCCCGACCTTGTGTCAGATCTTACCTTGTGGGAGGAAGATAAATCAGACCAGGTGCTGTATGTGCTCTCTGCTTATCTCGGCATTGTTTCCAGTCGTCTTGAATTGCTTGCCATTGGAATCAAGCGGTGCCGACTCAGGAGAGGTGTTGTTAAGGATTGTGCAACCCTTGCTTCACAATTACACGCGCAGCCAGACCCTTTCAGGAGTGTCCATAGTCTCTCTAGACTGAACGGAGGGCATGACATGAGTGTATAACTTACATAAAAAATAACAAAAAGTATGCTTTGCTATTTATCTAGATATATTACTAAAATATTTATATACAAATCATAGAATTAGGTCAGTAATTTAATTTTCCATATATAAATTATTATCATCATTTCTGATGACTTAAAAAAATTTTTTTTTAAAAACACCTACTATTGAATGATAATTTTTTTACAAAATCATTTCAGGTGAAAGGGTAAATCTGAAGTGGTTGTTTGACTTTCTCTTTGTTTTCTCGCTTCTCTTACACTTGAAGTGGTTTCGTCTGGTGGCTAGAAAAAGGCACATGTTTCACCCGTTAACTTTTGCGTGACAAGATGTAAGTATATATATATTTATTGATGTACAAACTAAAAGAATCAGTAAAATAAATTCTCCTAAACAGAACAGTTTTGCACCACTTTTATGTTCCCTTATGAAGATCAAAATAAAGATATGATACTAAACCTTATGTCTATAGAATCAAATTGACACTTACTGGCATAAGAGCTCTACAATAAAGTATTCACTAATAGACTCGTACTCAATTGGAAACCAGAGAATGGACGTTCCAGCCTTCTAATAAACCAGTTTTCTGGGTTCTTATTTCAGTTTATTTAGTTAAGCTCAACTGGTTAGATAACTGAATTCAATAATGCCTAAAATCCTTTTCCCAATCATTACATTAGTTTGATTCTAGAAAATGTGTAAAATTTAAGACTTAAGCTTAAGGGGTCTTAAAAAATTGAAATTCAGGGAATCTTGTTTAGTTTGTCAAATGACTATCGATCAAATTTAATGAAAATCTGAAATATTTGAATTTTCAAATGGGGGGGGGGGGTGACCATTTTATGCCTCCTTTAAAATACTCTAAAGAAATTACAATTTCACGAATATCTATTAAGTGATGTCAATGTTAAAATTTCACAAAAATCGGAGGTATCTGAATTTTCACAAAGGATTTTTACCCCCCACCTTTGCATAAAATTAAATTAAACTAAATATTGACCCCTTATGCCTAGCAGCTGTGTTCCAAAATTCATAATGATCGGTTAATTAGTTTGAGATAAATACACATTTTTTATTATAGAGTGGAGGACAGTGTTGGAAAAGATAAGAACCTTCAATTCCTCTCCAGCTATGGATAAAAATAGCAACTTGTGTTCAATTAATCATATACACTTGTTTCCAATAAGTATTGTGCTTCTACATTAGATAACCCAGCTAAATTTGCCATTAAACAGAAAACCCATTAAAACGGTGAAAACAAAAGATATGTGCTATCATTTTCCAATAGAAAACATGTTTTCTTCAAGATAAAAGTTAGTAAGAGGATGTTGACACGAGAAGTTTTGGGGAATAGAAGAAATTAATTGATTTGGAAGAAAACCTAATAAAAACTGAACGAACATGTAATGAAAACAATGGCAAACCATAAAGGGTGTACCAAATAAAAGAGGTTAGGGGAAATGGTACGGACGAAAATGGCATGTTTGCAACTGTTACCAACTTGAACAGCTAATGCACAAATGCAGAAAGAAGTGCAGTGCAAAGATATTTTTTTTAAAAGTCACAGTACAACGTTGCAGTTTTAATCAATTGTGGTTTGGATGGCTTCCAGAAACAATAGTTAAAAATCCCCCTCTCCCAGATTGAAGCGTAAGTGGAGAAAGAGAAGAGCAAACAACCAAATAAATTGAAGGATTTTTCTAGTTTTCTTTTGTGATTTAAAAATACAAAGAAATAATCTATTGTTGCAGATCATCATCGAGCACCCTGCTGGAAGCCAAAGTATTCTACAAATTTGGGTTATTGATCACTAGAAATGTGCACAAATATAGCGTGAAAAGCAGTAAATAAACTCAATACATTTCAGAATTATCTACAGAGTCTGTTAGGTTACTAAGTATGCTTAAACTAACTATTTTTTTTTTACCATTGTTCATATTATGTAGTCAATATAAAAGATTTTTTTTATGAGAGAAATTTTTTTTTAAAGATGTGATTAAATCTTATTTTTATAATAAAGGCACAGTAGTGTGTGCACTTATAGAGAGTGGCTGGAGATTGACGTGGAAAACTAAGTGGTATGGACAGCATTCATTAGAGACTGGATCAAAGAACAACTTGATGTACCCCTTCATGAGTAATAACCGACACAAGTAGAAGATGCACTTATCCAGAATATGGAGAAGAGCGAGAGCGAGACGATGAGGAAATAGGAAACAACGTAAAAATCCATTTTGATTTGATTTTTAATGTCCTTATTGCTTTATAATAAATGGTCAAAGTATGATTTTCACAGACTGAAAATTTATGTAAATAACTGGCTAGTAAAAATCAAATATTGATTTATCAGATCCAATGCTATTTAGGTCCAACTTTGAGAATCCAGCTAACCTTTCTTAAATACATATATCTGTCTGTCAGCAAGAATTTTTGTAAACGTAAGGGAGGGGGGGGGAATTACTATTTAATTAATTTCCAAGTCAGAAACATAAGAAATACATTATGGCACATCTTAACAATTAAATAAACAATAAATAATTTCGACGGCGAGGTCGTGATTTGAACTCTCAACCATAACGTCATATGGTAATTAGGACAAATTTGTCCGACGCCCTACCATCTGAGCAAATGTGACAAGTTAAAAGAACCATTTTGATTTAACTACTTACGCAAGAAAAATGATTTTTTTCATATATTTTTTTACTTAGCAATGAATGATCTTAAAACGAGGCTACGTATCAAAACTGGTTCTTCGATATAGTGTGGGTTCTGCGTTCGCACTCGATTTTATTTTTATTTTCAGTTTATTTTTATTTTGTTACTTTCACAATAGAATTAACGTTGATGGATTTTTCCCACATTACTAAGTCTGCTCTCGATTTAAGTAATTAAGGAAAATTATATTAAAAGAAAAAAAATAGGCAACAAATAAATATTACCAAAGGCAAGATAAATTATTCTTCTACCTACCCGTATAAGTTTATTTGTTTATTTTATTATTTATTTTTTATAAATGATCTTATTTTTTATTACACTAAAAATGAAGAATTTGTCATTTCTTTTTTTTTTTTATCGTTTTAAAGTGTTTAAATTCAAGGATCCCTTTTTCTTTTTTTGTAGCCTTTTCTTTTAGGTAAAATAATTTCCTTTTAAAAAATTATATATCTGAATTTGTAACTTTTTTAAAAAAAATTAAAATTGTATTATTTTATAAATTTCTACGGTCGAATTTTAATGAGGCACTCTGGATTGGGGCAAAAATTAAAATTGCCTCAGTTTGGAAGGATTTAAAAAGATTACTAGTTTTTAATACATTTATTATTCAATAAATATTTAATATATTCCCTTCCCATAAAAAATAATATAAATATTGACAACTTTTAAAAGAAAAAATGTATATATATTTATTAGATATAATAATAATTTAAATATAGATCTAATAATCGTAGATATTGAAGTAATTTTAAAACGAGAATTTCGGACACTTCGATGTTTCGTTTGTTTATTAAAAAGTTTTGTAAATAAAAGAAAAAACGTACCCTACATTAAAAAAAATATATATTTAATACCCCTCCCCCTTCTCTTAGAAAAAAACCAAACAACTCAGGATTATTATAGGTTTGTTTACAGATGCCACGTGCGTGTTCACAGGTCAACCCAAAGAAACCGGTGTAGACCCAAATGCGTTCCTCTCATCTTGGCATTTTTATGGGGTCCTTAAAACCTAATTGATCTGGAATATATGTTATTGGCAACCCGGTGAGTAACATGGGCACTTCACCATTTAGGGGTGAACTCACCCAATCTCGACCCCCCTCCTCTCCTAAAAAACTTAAAATAAGTTAGATACAGAAAATTTAATAGAGAGAAGAATTGCTCTACGTCAAATTTTGAGTTATATTAAATAATACACTTTTAAAAGGATCAGTGCATATGCATATGTGTAGTTAATATATATGTATTCATTTTATTTCAGTCGAAGTTCTCAAATCAACTGGCCCCTCTTTGGCGCTTACACCTGATCTCTATATGAGATACATATATTCGAATATTCCATTAATGTTCTGCTTTACCTGTCAAACGTTGAGTTAGTAAAGAAGTTAAGAATATTAATTTTCCTTTCCAATTGACCTGTGAACTATATTATAGTTTATCTTTATTTTGGTCTCTTGGTCTTACTGGATTCCAGAACAAAAATTCATCTAGTCTGGTGGAGTATTCAGCTAAGTGTTGTTACTTAAGGTAACATTACTTGGAAAAGGTACACCATTCCTCGTATAAGCCAGTGTATAGCCGTATCGAGGGAATCTCATTTGTGCTTCGAATACTATGTTATTTTGAACCCTAACCTTGACAAAATTGATAGTTCCATAAGTATTCTCTTGCACTTTGGATTTTTTTAATAGTGTATCATTGGTAGTTGGAAGGGAAGCAATTGAAGTCGTCATATTTTTTAAAACGAAACCAGCACACGTGGAGTAAATAGATTTGCAGGTTTCATTGATGGCGTGACGCAGTTTCAACAAATTCAACGAACATTCTGTAAATATAGCTTTTGTTTTTAAGGGAACTGCAACAATGAACATGGAAACCCCAGCAGTTTTTCCTTTCACCATGAGTCTAAATCCACCCCCGTATATTTATGCACTACATCTCTAATAGTGAGCACTCTCATTGCTTTTCATTGTTAATAACTGTAAACGAATCATTTACAAAAGGCAGACTTTTTCAACAAAGCCAACATTTTGTAGTTTCCAATAGTTTCGCTTAAAGTAGAGCATCAAATAAAGACTAGATTTGATTTCTGCTGTCATAGTAACGGAAAAAAAAGAATTCTGGGATGAAATAAACTTTCATTCTTGAAAGAGAATCTATAAATACTGAATTCTACCTTAAATTATTGGTTCAATGCGAAAACAGAAAATGCTCAAATGATTTAAGAGGCCTAGGGCAGTCAATAAAATTATCAAAGAATTTAAAAATAAAAACATTGAAGATGTCAGAATATAAGGGGAGATAAAGCAGGCAAAAAAGCATTAAAATCAATAAAAGATCAATAAACTTCCAATTGAACAATCGTATTAACCCTCTATATTAGTCAATGAAGGATTTAACTAATTATAGAAACTTTGGGAAAATGTCCTAGAAAATTGAGAAAACATTAAAAATATCTAATAAATGGAATCGTTGTTCAGTCTAGCTCGATGAAGTTAATCATCTGCCAATTTGAAGATGAAAATCAAAATAATGATGAAATAACTTAATCAGAATTGCTGGTAATCCAAATTTAATCAATATAATTTTAGACAAATTGACTTTAAATTCTTTTAAAGTCCAGCATTTTGTTTTTTTTGGGTTCATGCAAAGATGAAGTTATGTTTCTGTTAACTTTGAGATAGAGATTATACTTTCTGACATATGTTGAAATTTATACGAGATCATCATGAAAGATTCTATCTTTAGCACACGTGGATTATATTTTGCATCGTATACAAAGTAAGTTTTACATTCACTAATCATTTTAATAAAGAACAAGAACATAAGTCAGTCATGAGACTGCATATCTCCACCTGACAACGTAAGGATGGGTCAAAGTTTTGTTTGGGCTTTACTTCTCCATATTGTATAAAGTATTCCCAAATTTATGCTATGGAAACACTAATAACTGAAAAACTATTTATCTGATCAGGCTGAAATTTTGCATGGTGCTCACTGTTATAAAAGAGCATCTGATCCATACATCAAATTTGGAAAAATTGGAAGCTGAAACTGTCAAAATTTCCGACCCAGTTCGAACTTTTCAAGGTCATGATCTAAGGTCAAATAACATGCAGGGCTTCATTGGCCAATAATATGGGCCAAGTAACAAGTCTCTATGATGAACAAAACTGAAGTTATCGGCAAAAGTGTGACTTACCCCTTTTCTGTGACCTTGACCTTTGACATAGATATCCCAAAATTAAATCAGTTCTTAGACCATGGCCGATATCTTGACCAAGTTTGTTAACGTTTGGTCTAATGAAATGGACACTAGGCTGTGCACAAACAAACTCTATCGAAAACATAGCCCCTTTGGCAATGGTAAAAATTGCTAAAAATCTCAGAGAAAATTGCATTGTATTCCAGGATTAACATTCTCTAGGAAATGATATTCAAGCCAGACAAGTTTTTCCAAAAGCGTTATATGGACTTCAAACTAAATGTAATTTTGTAATCATGCCTTTATTATAAAGTTGCGAGGAGACCGTGGTGAAATGGATAATGATGACAACCTGGTGTGCCAAGTTAGATTCCAATCAGTTCCATAGCACCAATTTTACTTATTGATGTTGGCAACCTTCATGTGCCCCCACCCCCATATAAGTATCTGATTCTATAAAAAAAAAATCAGGGAAACCAATGCCATCAACAGAATGAAGCCGGTCAAAAAAGCCGTCTTAATATGGCGATTCATATGAATTTAATTTATGATTATAAAGTTTATCTTGTTCTAACTACCAAACTCTAGCCCAAACAGTGTAAAAACAGAACTTTAAGTGGTCTCATCAGGAAAACATGAAATCTGCTTGCAATGATGTTTATAATAAACGTTGTCTACCATTTCCACAAACACCAACAACTGACCACTGAGCGAGAAAATCATTTTGATTCATCATCATCATATTTGGTTTAATGTCTGTTTTATATGTCTTAGAAATTGACTTCCAAACTAACCTATCTCTGGCCACGACTTTATTTATCCCTCTTTCTCAAGTCTATCCTTATCACTTACTCCCATGTTTTCCTTGACCTTTCCCTGCTAACTGACCCTGTACCTCAATTGTTCTACATCTACTAACACAAGAACTCGCATCCATTCTTTCAACATGTCCATATCAAAAGTCTCCCATTCTGCACACATCTCTCTATACTGTCCAGGTTTAATTTTCCTCTGAGGTCATCAGATCTAAACCTGTTTTTAAGACTTACATTACACATCCATCGTATCATTTTCATATAATATCATTCAATGCAGATTAAAGCTTTTAAACTGTAGTTTTGCTTCTCACAAACAAGTTACTTGGCCAGGCTTTGCAAGCTGAGTCTACTATACTTTTAACCTACAGCTGGAAGAGATGGGTTCCTACCCATCCACCCTATAAAAATTATTTTTGCAAGTGAACTCAACCAATAGTACTTAAACTTTTACTTCCTCTGATAAACTATATATTGGAGGCAAAATGGTTATGGAATTTTTTGCTTTGTTCTAAAAATCAAACTTAAATAATTTGCTTGTAGTATTCGAAGGTCCAAAAACTAATATTACATGGTACGAGCTTCAAAATCTCTGACTAAAACATCAGGATGAGCTTTCATTAATTGTGATTTTGTAAGAGTCACTGAGTCTATTCATTGTTATGTTTTGCACATCAGTTATTTTTCATCCCTAAATCAGAAACAATGGTGTCTGTTACAGCTAGCTTTAATTTCTTGCCTCATGCAATTCATTTTTGGAAGGATCTATTTAAAAAGGAACAGAAAGAACTATTGTTAAATATTGGACGAGTATAATTTTTGTGACAGTTGGGGTTAGCTTAGTGTATACTTTGATGTCAAATCGACCTCCTGTGTACTAGAAACGGATGTGACATCACATGGCTAAGGGAGGGGGGGAGGCAGGAGTAGTCATTTGGTTGGAAGTCTCGGAGTGAATCGTACGGGTAGAGAATGACTTAAGATCAGCGATAAACTAAGCTCAGAATGCCTCCCTTCACAGCTGGCAGAAAAGAAAGCAACATTTCTTTGTGCTGTTGTGAAACATTCATTTCAGGTGACCCGATCATGGGAGAAGTGAACAACACTAGTTAGGATTTAATTGTGCTGTTATGATTTATGGTTGCACTGATAACAACCCATGTATTTCATTTGTTTGTGACCTGTAAGACATTTAGACCTCCCCTGAAAGGGGAGCTAATGCAACACTATTGATTTTCGAAAAAGAAATTTCAACAGTTCAAACCCACTGATAACGATTATTAATATTAATTTGATGTTTTCGCAATAATCTGCTGAAACAGTGATAACTGATTTGGGGCTTATTGCTTATTTAAACAGGATTCTGTTCTGGAAAAATATAACCTTTCTCTCTCCATCTTCTAAATATGACACATAATAAATAACTTTAATAAACACTTTTTGTTTTCTTTTAGTTTTAAAAGAACAATTACACTAGCTTTACTTTTCTTTTTTCGGAGTTGAATCTTGGGAGGGGGGGGGGGGGAATGGGTGAGGCTTGAGAGTGGATGGTGTCCTTCAGAGATAAATACAATTTGGAAAGGCCAAGGCAAAATAAATGTGATAATTGGGCACCCTTTTTTATTTTTTATTCTCACACTTAAAACAGATTCCTAAACAAATTTGAAAAACAGTAAGGAGTCTGTTCTTAAAAAGGTTTGAAGGGCCTTACTAACCATCCCTTTAATTTTATTTGGTTTCTTGTATTTTTTCCCTTTTTAATGTGTTTTGTTACCCCCACACCCCATCATTTTACACCAAATTGTAAATACCTTTTTATAAATAAAATCATTGAAAACATCAGTGGATATGTTAAGTAGGTTAGGCCATTGAGCAAATGTGGTATTATGGTGATTGTGTCTAGTTAAGAGCAGCAATAGACAAGCACGACTATCAACTCTACCCAATGCCCCAAATTAATTATTGACCTTGTGCCTAATTAAAATATTTTATAATTTTAATGTATAAATCAATTCAGAGTTGAATCTGTAAGACTGAATTTCATATTTCTGTCTAAATTTGATAGAATTCAAATTTAGTAGAACCATTATTTTTATTCTATAAACAAATATACTAATCATAGAAGTGGTAGCTTATATTATTGGTTCTGTGTTAACTACCAGAAATTCAAACAGTCCCAGAACAGTCTCTATAGAAAACAGAAAATGTTATCCTGTCTACAATGTTACTATGATATTCACATCCTCAAAAAGTTTCTATCCTATTTGCACTTTTTTTTTTTTTTTAATGGTGTTGTTACAAGGTGATGTCTATAACAGGCCTGGATGAGTATGTGGGGTGAACTAAATTACTACTAAATGTTATTTACTTTTTGAACAAGGTACTTGTTGGTAATAATATCCAGTAATTAGTTAATTACTAACAATACCTAATATTTTATGATTAACAATTATTGGCTTATTTCCAGTAATGTAAATCTCCAAAGAAAGAACAAAAATATATGTACAGAAATCACTTAATTCACAAAAAATGAGTCAATTTGTCCATAAGGTGACTTCCCCCACCCCCCAAAAAAAGAATGCCACTCATGGAATAGTTAATAAAATTCACAATCCTTTCTGCAATCCAACCACATTTGATACAATAAAAATTCAGTCAATGCCCGACTTGTCCACCAAGTTCAGTCGTCATGAATATCCAAGTCTTTGTTTTACGGTCATTCAATGATAAGC
Organism: Sepiola atlantica; assembly: GCA_963556195.1. Classification (NCBI taxonomy): domain Eukaryota; kingdom Metazoa; phylum Mollusca; class Cephalopoda; order Sepiida; family Sepiolidae; genus Sepiola; species Sepiola atlantica. The sequence continues at coordinate 82,514,363 of OY744515.1, forward strand.
ACACCTGAATACAACGTCTAAAATTGTCAATAACTCTGGTACTGCCATAATTTGGGCTGTGATGGTCCTCTTCAGTTCAGAAATAGTCTAGGGGTTGTTTTGATAGGCAAAATCTTTGAGATGGCCCCAGATAAAAATTTGGGTGTGAAGGTCCAGCGAGTGTGAAGCCCATTTAAAATCAAAATTGTAAAATACAATGAGAAAGCAAGTCAAACGTTTTACAAAAGTGTTTATCACTAAAATCTAAAAACACTTTGAAAAAGAATTTTGATAATCTTCGCAAATTTTCTTCCATCACTTTTATGGGTATTTGACTTGTTTTTACATTCTGAGGTAGCATAGAAGATGATGCCAAGTTTACTGCAAAGAAGGTAGGCTCCCTCTACTGGACTAGAAAACTTATCACCCATGCCTGTATAGAGTAACCATTTGCTCATACATGGAGTATTGTTACCACATTTGGACTGGTGCACCAACCACTAGCCTCTCAATCTTGGACGGTGTAAAAAAAAAAATTCATAACTTTATAGCCCGTCGCATTGCCAGTGTTTCATCTCTGTGCTTGTTTTACAAGTTATTCCACAAACTGTGCTCCAATGAAATTACTACACTTGTACCCCCCCCCCAATAAAAGTACCCCTGACTAGCAGCAAAATTCTACCCCTTCATTGTAGAGGTCCCCAGAAGCTGGACGATTTTCTACTCTAATACTTTCCTTCATCAGACCCCTTGCCTCTGGAATTCCCACGCTGCTCCCCGTTCTCCCAACCGTACAAACATGCAGAAATTTAAATGCAATGTGAACAAACATCTTGCTGCCTAACTCCCCACCCAGGTTGCCCCTCTATAAATCAGTAGCCCCTTATGCTTCAGCGGGAATATATAGGTTTTGTTTGGGGGGGGGGGGGGGTATTCAAAGTGCCGATTGAATGCAGCATCCTATTTTAGCTGCATCCAAGCATCTCTACACGTTACTACTTCTGCCCAGTTATGCCTCAATTTGAATAAAAACATCTTAAGGATATCCGTCTTTGTTTTGAATTTAACTCAACATAAAATCAAAATCATTTGACAAAAAGATAAATCCATACATCATCACTAATTTCTTTTGTGATTCACTTCCTTTTCAAGCGGAAGTAAATAAACATTTATTAACTCACATGAAAAAAGACATGGCTGACAACCAAGATCATTTTTTTTTAAAGAAAAGTTTTAGAAATAACATTAAGGAATCTCTTGATATTTTCATAATGTTAAGGAGGGGGGGGGGGTAAAGAATATATTTACAAAGAAGAACAATTATTGTGTGCTATTGAACTTTCTTGACTGGAGCAATTTCGGTTTGGTTATTCTCTATTTTATATCGTTTCTTCTTACTGATGTTAAGTCAATTTTTTACCCAATATTTTTAACTCTTTCTGTAGCGACAAAATCATAACAAGAACACTTTTAATCAAATTTGCAATGATATAGTCCCATTTCACCATTCCCAATATTTTTTTTATCTTTTAACATTCTTTCTTCCCAATAAATTATTTTTTAAAACATTCATTGTTTAGGGGTAATAGTAAAAATAAATTTTGTTAACAGCCCTAAAACGCTAGAATGGTCCAGAAATAGGGGATCATTTGTTAAATTTATATACGAAACTGATCCCCCACTTTAAATTCTAAATGTTTTTTTTCCCTTTCCACTAAGTTTTTCAGGGTAGTTCACACGTAATTGCCTAAAAAAGTAGAATCTCATTTTATAAATTTTTATTTTAGGGGGTAGGATCAGCAAAGTTTGTAATTCTACAAATGCCCTCTCCCTCCATAAATTAAATAAATAAATCTTTCGTAACGGTCTTATTTTTTAAGATAATGAAAATAGTGTAACACCATAATAATAGGCAATACAAAAAAAAAAAAAATTAATGGAAACGCTCCAGTCAAAAAAAGTTAAAAAGTACCAATTATTGTTTATAAATTTAATTAGGGATAATGAAATGAAAAAAAAAAAGAAAAAAAAAAGAGAAACAATCTCTATGCACATTCAAGCAAATTGGTTTATTTTGTTGATATTTTGGACACAATAATTTTGAAAAAATAAAGAACCAATAATAATTGAGGGGGGAAAAAAACGAGAATAATCTGCCTACAAAATAAAATGAAACATAATTAATTCTATGCTAACATTTCTGGTTAATAAACCTTTTTTAACTGTTAGTATACAGACAAGAAAAATTATTTTTCCTTAAAAAAAAATGGTTTCTAGAAGATATGAATTATTAATTCAGATGCACAAACAATTTTTTTAATTTGTTAAAGAAAGAAAAACATAAAAGCAAACTTGTGCGAATCAAATCAAAAGAAAACTAAACTCAAAAAAGAAATCGAAAAATATGATTTTTTTTTGTTGATATAAATTCAAAGAATTTAAGGCCAAAAATTATAGCACATCTAAGTTTTTTTTTTAAATAATTTTTATTGTTGCGTATCAATAAATTTTATTTTGCATTTTTCATGTTTAGAGCAAAAGTAATAAAATTTTATTTGTTTAAAAAGAAAAAGAAAAAAGGATCAAATGCTCAATAGGTTTAACATGCAATTTTGAGAAGCCTAGGTTTTCATCTGCCATTGGTGATTTTCACTATCAAGACACAATCAATACGATTGGATATAACAGCAACCAGGTCGGAGTATACTATGTTTTTAAGTGAAATTTATTTAAAACAAGGTGATACCTATAACAGGGCTGGCAACTATGATCCACAACTGGAGATGAACATGTGAAAAACTAAATTACTACTATTTACATTTTTAAGAAGGTACTTATTGGTAACAATTATTGGTTTATTTTCATAAATTCAAATCTACAAAGAAAGAAAGAACAAAACTAACCACGACTCATAGAAAACTAAATGCACAGAATCATTTTATTCACCACAAATGAAAAACATCCCCCCCCCCCCCAAAAAAAAATGAGTCAATTTGTTTATATGAATTGATTAAATGTATTGGAAGTTAACATTGTAAAATACAATGAGAAAACAAGCCCAACATTTTTTTAAATTGTTTAACAAAATCTAAACATATTTTTGCTAGTATATCACTAACCTCTCCTCCCAAAAAAAGAGACGGCAATCCCTGGGAGGATGGTAGCATGACCACAGAACATATACTAAACTATCCCCTCCTAAAGAGGAGGTAATGCCTAGGAGAATAATCTCATGACAACAGAACAGATACTATTCATCCCCTGTGAATTGAGCATTGAAAATAGTACAACAGTACATATATAGAAGTAATAGTACATTTTTGGCTTTAGACAGACAGATACCAAATCTCCATTAGTAATAGATATGACACAAAAACAACTTTGCAAATTTTCTTGTCTCATTTATGGGTATTTGCTTTGTTTTTCAGAAGATGAAGAAAATACTGATGATTTCACAGTGATACGATTATCATGCTTATTGACCCTAGTTGCATGCCTGCCAGACCTGTTATAGTTATCATCTTGCTTTTCAATCAAAATATTAGAACAATAGCCGTGATTCATTTGTTGTTCAAGATGAAGCATCAAATAATGATTTAACACAATTTAAAATTCAGTCAAATTATAATCCAGAATTTCAAAAGTTTACGAGCTGAAAAAAGTTTGTTTATGTTGCAACTGATTTTTTGTGTACCATATATCCTCGTGTATATAGGAGATTTCCGTCCCAAAGATTAGAGGTCCAACTGATACAGGAGTAATAGTTTTGTTCACAACATCCAGGGATGGTTTATAAAAAAAAATATTTACCTTTTCTACCAATAAAGACATTACAATCCATAGATGTAACGCAAATAATAAAAGTCCCTTCAATATGCAACATCATAATTCAATTTCTGGTTTGTTTAGCAACCCATGATGCAATGAAAACTGGAATAACAAAAGATCTGAAACATAATATTCAGTGTTTATAATTTATTAATAGAGATGTTGGTGTGGCAGTGATGAAGTGGATATCAACGTGGATTGACGACCTGGGCGTGCCAGGTTCGAATTCTGTCAGTTCCATAGCATCACTTTCTATATGAATGGTGGAAATATTCTAGAAAGAACAGAGAGGAAACCAATGCCAACAACAGAATCGAACCAGTAATAAAATCATACCATGATCGAATTATTACTTCAGATGCTCAGATCATGTGATTCACATGGAAATGGGCAAAGATACTCCCATTCGGTGGAACTGAAATACGAGACAAATTTCTGTAGCCTTGTTCTTGCAGTGATAAAATGACCGACTGAACGAGACATTTAAAAAAATCTCAGATATATAGATCATAATTTCTGAGAAATGACAGCGAAACAACATACTGTTTGGAGAAGGACTGTCAAAATCGGAACAAACTTTTTTGGAAGACATAAAAATGAAACCAAAAATATAACGAAGGAAGGATAGAGTGATACAACTTAAAGCCTTGCATATAGAATTAAGTAGTCAGCCATACAGGCTCTTCAGAGTGAGAAAGAGGTTTCTTAACTATTAGAAAGCCCATCATCGCCGCTAACAACAATGATCTCCTTCCCCATAAGGAAGGAATGAACCAAAATGAACAAAGCCGTGCAGACAAATAGAGATACATCAGTTTTTTTCATTCAATTAGAAACACATCCTAGTAATTAACCCTAACCCAAAAGCAGAATATTCATCTACACAATGCGTATTAACTAGAAAAATACCAGTCCCAAGATGGATAAAATTAATCCCCCCTCCCCCAAAAAAAGTTTTGTACCACTTTTATATTCCATTATGAAGTTTAAAATCAAGACATAATGCCAATAAACCTTATGTTTACAATCCTTATTCTAATTTTGATCAAAATCCATTACATGATTTTGATTCTAGAACATGTGTAAAATTTAAGGCTTAAGAGGTTTTAAGAAATTGGGAGGTGACGGTGGTTAAGTGGATATCGACACGGACTGAAGACCTGGGTGTTCCAAGTTCGAATCCAGTCGGTTCCACAGTATCACTTTCACTTAGGGATGTTGGCAACCTTCTCGTGGTCCTTCCCGTAAGTACCCGATGTCTTTCCAGAAAGATTTCTAACTAGAAAAACATCGGGGAAACTAATGCCACACCAGAATCATCTGATTCACACGAAAGAAGAAGAAATTGAAATTCAGGAAATCTTGTTTAATTGGTGCCTAATGACTATGAATCAAATTCAATGCAAATCTGAAATATTTGAATTTTCAACTGGGAGGTTGTACCCATACTATGCCCCTTGATAACCCTTTAACATGCCCCAAAGAAATTAAAATTTGGGGAATATTTATTAATTGATGTCTTATACCTATTCTTAAAATTTCACAAAAATCGGAGGTATCTGAATTTTCACGAAGGATCTCCACCCTCTTTATACCCCCTTTGCATTAAACTAAATTAAACTAAATATAGCCCACATTTGGCCCCAGTTACGCCTAACAGCTGTGTTCCAAAATTCATAATGATCGGTTAATTAGTTTAGGAGTGAATTCTGTACATTCAAATATACCTAATTTTATATAGATAGAGATTAGGGGAAACAAAAATCAAGGTTAAGTTAATGCACGAGTATATATGGTAAATGGCATCCCAAATTTAACTGATGAGTAGACCAAGAAGATGAAGATGACCAAGAAGATGATGATGATGATGACCAAGAAGATGATGATGATTTCTGAAACAGTAAAGATCATCAATTCAGTGTTTATGATGTGTATGTGTGCGTGTGTGTGTGTGGTGTCTATATAAAAAGATATATTGGCATTTGATATGATTGCACACAGAAAATGATAAATGTCGAGGAATCACGATGAGAAGAATAAAGCGAGTAAACACTTACATTGCTGTGCGGCTAATCAGCAGGAGATTTGTGTTGCCACGGGCAGTACGGGGACAAACACAGGGCAACTGAACGGGCAATGGCGCAAAGAGATGACCGGCAGCACTGAGCTGGGAAGGTCCAAATCTCTTGTGGAATCTGTGGTTGTGCAAGAAGTGGCGGTGGCGTAGATTGTAGATAAATCAGAACATATGATGGAATTGGTGGTGGCAGCGATGGAGGTGTGACGAAGGAGTGGGTCCGGTACCAGCGCACAATTCGTACACATCCTGAAGCTGGACGAAGAGATACTCAGCTTGCCAATAGTTCGGACAAATGCCGGGGTGATTTGTCGCCGTTGTTGTTGTTGTTGCTGTTGTCGTCGTCCTCCTCCTCCTCCTCCACCAGCAACAGTGTGGTGTCTGACACAACAACAACAACAACAATTATACGTCCACTTTATCTGTAACAAAAAACTGTGGTACTCCAGTAATAAGATCCTACATTATGATGACTGCTTCCGAAGCACTAGCATGGAATTGATCTGTTAAAAGAGAGAAGAAAAAAATAATTTTTTAAATGTGGACCGTATCCAAAATTAAACTGTTATAAAAAAAAATATGAAAAATGATTATCAAAATGATCGAAACATGAACAACAAGGAATAATGTAAACTACCTGTACCCATCATAATTCAATAGAATTAATATACCAAAGTAGTGATAACAGTTATCATTATCATATTCAGTTTAACATCTGTTTTACATGTTGGCATGTGTTGGACAGCTTTTTTTTAACAAACCTATCTCTGGCCATGACTTTATTCATCCCTCTTTCTCTTAAATCCATTCTTATTACTTCTTCCATGTTTTCATTGCCCTTCCCCTGCCAACTGACTCTGCTACCTCAATTGTTCAACATCTACTAACACAAGCATTCTCATCTATTCTTTCAACGTGTCCATACCAACAAAGTCTCCTGTTTTACACACATCTCCTTACACTGTCCAGATTTTATCTTCCTCTGGGGTCATCAGATTAAAACCTGTCTTTAAGACTTCCATAACACATCCACTGTATCGTTCTCATAATTTCTCTCCATGCAACACATATCCTCAGCCCTAACTTGACAACTCTCACTTCCATGCATCACCACACTGTGTACGCATGTCTGATAGACTCTTCTCTTGGTCGACAGCGGTAACACTCTGCTGGTTAGTAATGGCAGAAGTTCCCTGAACTTACTCTACCCACTCTTAACTCTTGCAACCACACAAGCACCAGCTCCTCCCTGCGCCTTAATGGTATCACCACTTTAAAACTTCTGAACAAATTCAATGGCCTTGTCATCTGAATATACTTTCTTCACATACAAAGTTTTCATCCGTCTCCATTATCATCTCTCAACCTACCTGTAACTCAACTGCACTTCTTTTGCACCTAATACCTACAAGTACCACAAAAATGGAGTTGCTCCCAACTCTCTTTCACCAAACTGAGCAGAGAATTACATAATTATTATTAGATCACAGTATTATATATAAACTAGCTAGACCTATATAAATGACATATTATTTCTCATTCATCTGTGACTGAGATGTCTCTTTTTTTTTGCTGTTCATCATCAACTTAGTATGTCTGCTGTGGCCACATGGGCATAGCTATATTTTATGAAAGGGAAATTAAAGTCATTTTACTCTTAATATTTTTTACATTTTTCTAAGGTATACCATGAGTTGTAACAGAATGGTTAAAAAAGACGTCTTTAAAATAAATATAAGTTATTGAAATAAAATTAAAAGAAAAATATTAAATTAAAAATGGAAAGGAGAGGAGAGAAGGGTGTGGGAAGAGAAAGGAAAGGAGGGGGGATAATGGCTTCATTACTTTTTTTTAAGTACAAATATTCACATTTTCGATCCTTCTCAAGCAAAAGGTTGATCAAATAAGAGATAAATAGATAAATCTAACTTGATAACAATCTGATTTCTTTACAAACTCAAAATTCATTTACGACATGAAATACTTTTATCAATCAGAGAAAGAAAAAAGTTATAAAATTAGAGAAAGTTTTTGTTGTTATTATTGGCATCCGTCTCTCTCAGGAGATAATGGAGTTATGTGCCTCAGATCAGTATGCACATAAGACATTCACCAAATATTTTTATTTATTGTACGATTTTATTTTGTATTTAAAATCTAAACAGGAAAAGGAAGTGTTTAATAGCAGAGATTTTTTTTGTTGTATTCAAAATGAAGGAGTGTTGATATAGCATGGTTGATATCAATGTAATGTGATCCAGAGATCAGCTATGGAGAGGCACAGATGTTTTTGGTACAAAAGTTTATTTTCCTGCCATCGAAAAAGAACCAGTCTTACCTAATTTATAGAGTAACAAGTATAAGGTTAAAATCAATCTAATTCATAACATTGAACAAAATAGTCTGAATAATTTGAATAAATATATATATTAGTTTAAGAATTGTATTTATGCGGCTTTGCCCAAAAGACATTTACTCTCATTTTTGTTTCACAGTGAAGAAACAAAAGTGAACCTGAAATAAATGTGCAATTCCAGAAAAAGTATGTTAATTTAAAACAATAAGTTGTTTGTTCTTTAATTAGGATTGTTATTAAACTTATATTAATTATATTAAGGTATCTTTTAGCGAATACATTAATTGAATAAAAATGTTTAAAATTAAAACTTCAAAACAGATATATTTACTTGTAAAGTGACACAAAAAAAATAAATGGTCGTCACAGTGATCGTGAGAAAAATCCAGTGATTTTGAAGCTTCTAAACTGGCCAGCGATAATTAAAGTTGCCAGACAAAAGTCGAGTATTATGGTTTATTTGTGCTAATAAAGCAGAGAGGGCAAATGACGAGTTCGAAGGTGCAAACAGAATACGAAAAACAATGATTTTTGTTGTTGTTTTCTTAAATAATATTGAATGAGGAACCATTTCGAGTTAAAATCTATTTAGTATTACAAAAAAACATGTGTAAATATGCTAAAATAATCGAGATTTTAACAAAAAGAAACAGGAAGTAGTGCATTTACCTTATGGTGCCATGTTATTTTTTGTATCGCTCAAGAAAAAAGTATTAAAGCATCTTTTGCCCCCTATTACTACGTAATACTAAATTAATTTTAACTCCAAAGTGTGTTTATATTTAAAATATAAATTTGATAACATAAAGCAATTGTAATAATTCAATAGTGTGAGGCTAGCGCTATGGTATAAAATATTTTTATTTAATTTAAACGACGTCAGATGTTAGGAAAAACAGATTCACACCATTTCACAAAAAAATTGTTTTTATTTCCAGCATACAATTGTTTCGCCTTACTGCCAAGATATTTATAAAATGCTTCCTTATCCTATGCATTTATTTCCTGGGGGTGGGAATCTTCAGTGCTCGTATTAAAAACAAAGAAAAAAAGAAAAAGAAATAGGGAAATTTTCAGACAAGTAAAACCAGGATTACAGTCCGTACTCATCATTTTTTTTTAATACTAATGGAGCTGTTAACTCCAAATAATTGTATGCTAGAAATAAAAACAGTGGATTAAATTAAATTATATATATATATATATATATATATATATATATATTAAGCCTGGCTTAAGGAAAAATTTAACTTGAATAAATTGCCTTTTGCGGAATATACCTTGCTCTGAGCAATTGAATAGAAATACGATTTGACTTTTGCTTTTCTAATTCATTTTCATCCTTCTACATATCTATCTGCTCTATCTTGGATATTGAGCTGTATACTTTTCACAACAGGTTTTACCTTTCCTATAAGTTCGCTTTTAGTTCACCACTTAATATATATATATATATATATATATATTATCGCCTATACACTAATTTTATTCGAATTTTTTAGAAAACTTTACACCTTCGTACTCCTTAACCGCAAAGGGAAAAGATATTTCAACAAAAGTGAAATTGTAATAAAAAATGTTTTTTAACGTAAAATAATAACTTTGGAGTCAGTTTGTTTTGGTTTTTTGTTTTGTATTTTTTTTTTTTATGATATTCCATTAGTAAAAAAAATACTTGTTTTTGCTAAAAAAAATTAAATGAACACAATAACAAAGTAAAATAAATCTGTAACAAAATAAGTTGAGTCAGATTAAAAAAAACAAAAATAACTGACTAAAATGTTTAACATAACATCCTTTTAAAAAAAAGTCCATTTAAAATGTTACGCTTGAACCTGAATTGCTAGACAATCTTATTTAGATTCACAAATAAGATATATTATTAAATAGAAATACAAAATATATTCAAATTGTTAAATGTTCCTTATTAGCACCAATAACAATGTCAGCCTCCTCATCGTAATATGGTAACTGGTACAAGACAATTTATGAATAATTTCAACAAATACTTTTTCAAATAACTTCTTTTTAAAAGATATCGCTGCAACAAGAGAGACAGCAGAAACTTTAGATTGAGGTGCTGGCGGAGAAATGCAGTTGGAACACGGTCATCCTCTCAGTTCTTGTCAAAGACTTCCAACTTCCACTAATCGACCATTCTGATTGGCCATGTCTTGCAGTCATAGTGGAGGATCGAGCAGACAACAAATGTGTAGACATGCCTCTTAGTTGAAATTGACCGTTGGAGGTGGATAGAGGTAGATATAGAAGTTCCAACTAAAATCAAATTCAGTTAGAAGACTTCTCTTAAATATCTAATTCTTCATAAAATTAGGAATATAATTTGTTTTGAAAAATACGCAAACAGAAATCGGACTGAATGATGAAATAAACATGTTCGTGGGAATGAAAAAATATAAAACTTGAGACTTAATAGTCATTCGAAATGAATGAATGTACATCTCAGTTGTGACACATTAAACTCTATTGAATTAAGAGATTCATTAAAGCAACTTGGTTTCATAAGAGAAAATAAATTGGTACGTTATCCGATAAATACACCAATCAACTCGCGGATTAGATCATAACCTTGATCAACAACAATGTGAAATAATAGCAGAACAGGTAGCAATTTGAGAATTCCAATCATACTCAAAATATTTACAATTTTAGGCTTAGTAATTATAGCATTAAAATATAGACAAAACTCTGGGGGACATTATGGACTGAAATGCCACGACCTTTAAAACATAAAATATTTTTTAATGAAACGCTACCAACGCCATGAATGACACACTTTTTATTTTGCATTAAAGAAGAAAATTTAAACTCAAATGCGAAAACCATCTTCATGAGGTATGAACTAATATTTCATTGCTAAAAAAAAACTTACATTTTTCAAAGTTGGTTAAAAGTGCCGTTTGTGTCATTTTTAATTAACAGGCTGTTTCTTTGGAGATTAAAAAATGAAAGAATTCTCAAAGTAATCTTCCACTCTATAATAAAGATCAATATGTATTTATGTGTATATAAATAAATATATGCACTTCCATACAGTCACACAAAAGTCAGCAAAAAAAGTATGCTCTTTTCTAACCCCCCCCCCCCGGACGAAACCATTTGAAGTGTGAACGGGAAGCGATAAAGTAAATAGCAAGTCCAATTTATCCTTCTGCCTGAAATAAATTCAGAAAGAAATCCTCCACTCTATAACAAAAAAAATCAACAGTGAGTGTTTTTTTTTATTGAAGTCATCAAAAATGTTAATTTACATAAGAAAAATTAAATTACTGATGCAATTCTATCATTTTATATTTTAATATATCTACACTGGCAAGATTTTTTTTTCATCATTTTAGGCAGATGGTGCACATTTGTGATAAATAATTAGTTTATTACTCAAGTGAAATTTGACGGAAACCACCTTTCATTTTAAATATAATTTTTTTAAAAAATAAAAAAATTACCTATCTTTAAAAAGTATGAAGTCATGTGATCTGTGTGCATCATATGACATTCAAATTAAAGAGCAATACATTTCAGCATGGAGGAGGGGGTCTCATTCTGACTTGTAGTTAAAATTGTGCAAAATGGAGAAAAAAATTATAAACTCATTTGCTATTAAATTTAAGACAAAAAAATCAGATAAAAACATTTGTGATCATTTTGAATATGTAAGTAGTATCTTGTCATAAAAATGATACTGAAAGTAGATATCACAAACTAGCTAATGTGAGAACATGGGTAAATATAGAGAGACTCTCTTCAAATTCAACTCGTGATAACTCATTAACTTTTAGGGTTATTTTGATAAAATTTACATGTAAACAAAATTTAACCTTTTCTCTTTATGAATGTACAATTCTTTCTCTTGTGTCATTGATAGTTTTTGTTACAGGTTACTTTAAGATAGGTTACTATTTTCAGTGACAGACAATTTATTTTTTAATGTTGGTCTTTTTCAACTTAATGTGCACAACATTGTGTGTCGCTATACATATAAGAACAGTTCCATCTTAAACAAAAAACACCACTCATCAAAATGGTGGGTTTAATACAGGGTTTTAAGTTATCTTTCACCAAAAGAAAAAAAAATCCAAGTTGAAAACTTTAGTGAATGAAATTTTTGCCCTATTATAAAATTGTGTTTCCGTCTGTTTTCACATGGTCCAACCCCGAGTTTTATTTTATTTATTAGGAGGGCTACCTGGGGCCATAAAAAACAAAATAGAAAAAGTTAAATAGCATGTGTAACATCTTTATATTAAAACTTCTCTGTCTATCCCTCTCTCTAGGCGTCTCTGTATCTTTCTCCCTTTCTGTTTTAATACTGTAATGTTAGTAAGGAGGCCTTCACAGAACTGCCAAAAGTACCGTTAAAATCAAAGTATGAAGAGAAATAATGTTGATAATCATTATTGATCCAAGACAATGCTGAGTAGAAAAAAATAGTCCTAGTCGATTCCTAATTTCCCTCCTCCATTTCAGAATGATATGAAGATAAATGATGTTGATAAAGACAATAGTCCGAAGAGATGTAATATATACCAGTTATGAAACGTAATACTGTAATCTTACCATTTCTTATCCTGGACAACGCCAAGTAGAACAAATGGTCCTGTCAATTCCTAATTTATCCCCCCTCCATTTTAACATATTAAGAAAATACATAATGTTGATGAAGTAAATAGTCAATAGTCCGAAGAGATTTACTATAGATCCCTTACCAAATGTAATACTGTAATCTTACAATTTTTAGTCCTGGACAATGCCGAGAAGAAATGGTCATGCTAAATTCCTAATTTCTCCCCCTCCCCCTTCCATTTCAACATATTAAGATACTTGATGTCGATGAATTCACTAGTCCGAAGAGATTTACTATATATCCCTTTCCAAAAGTAATACTGTAATCTTACAAGAAGGTGAAAAGAAAGAAAAAAATTAAGGAAAAAAAGAAATAAGAAAAAAAGGAAAAAAGAAAAGGAAAAAAGAAAAGGAAAAAAGAAAAGGAAAAAAGAAAAAGAAAAGAAAAAACGGAAAAAAGAAAAAACGGAAAAAAGAAGAAAAAACAGAAAAAAGAAAAAACGGAAAAGAAGAAAAAACGGAAAAGAAGAAAAAACGGAAAAAAGAAGAAAAGGAAAAAAACGGAAAAAAGATGAAAAAACAGAAAAAACAGAAAAAACAGAAAAAGGATGAAGAAGAAAACGGAAAAAAAGAAATAAGAAAAAAAGGCGCCCCTACAGAGGAATGCTGACGGGGCTGCAGTCCTAGGAGGTGCACCCTCCCAGACTGCTTAAAAAGTTTAGTAAAATAACGCCCACTTCCCTATGACGTCATTTCCAGATTAGTTGTAGGAATGACACAGGTATGGTAAAGCCTGGGCGGTAGAACTCTACTCAAACTGATAGAATCAAGGACTGTACCCCACCGCCTTCCTTTGTAGTTATTTCCGGTTGAATTTTAGGAATGACTTGCAGTTTTTAAAAACTACTACATAATATCATTGTTGTTTTAAAATTAATGCAGAATTACATTGGCCTTTATATATTAGAATAAGTTTTTTATCACACATTTCTGCTAAAATCGCCATTTGGCATAGTGGTTATAATCACTGACTACAGATCTTCAGTTTTTTTTGTGTTGTCAGTTTTTCACATATTAACCATTAACAAATATCTTTGTTTAACAACGTTAATTTTTTTTACTAAGAACAAATTTTTGTTTGTAGATGAATAATGAGTTTTACCAACAATCAAGAATGTTATACACAAATCTATGCTACCTATTAATAAAACTACTTTGATAAAAGTTTGTTTTATTAATTAAAACAAAATGATTATTTTTTATCAGCGATTTTTTTACGAAGAACGAACTTGTGTTTTTAAAAGAATTTCATCAAGTGTTCATTTTGTTTGCAAAGTAAGTGTAATTATTACAATGTTTTGGAAGGAGGCAAGTAACTAGATGCGGTTCAAATTCTGTAGAAGCATGTGTGAAATCAATTTAATATTACGCTTTAAATATAAATGTAAACACTTTTTAAATGGCCAAATACAGTATCATACAAAAAAGTTTAGCGGTTTTTGTTTTTCACAAAGAACAAGCGTCTGTTTTTTTTAGATATAAATGTAAATCACAATGATATTATGATTTAATTTTTTTGTCATCGTTCAATAAAGAAGCAATCCTTCTAGACCCAGGCAAATGTTTTTGGGTATTATTCACACATGCAAATATTTTTTTTTACGCAATAAAAAAAATAATTGTGTACAGTTTCAGCGTCTGAAATTTGTGCATGCATAGAGCGAACAAATAGGGAAAAATGTACAAATTTACCCCCCCCCCGACAAATTTTGTGTCAGTTCTACATCAAGGAATTAATGTTTTTTCTCCAGTGTTTCTATATTATACAACCGAAAGATGGCCGATTCAGAAAATATCAACTTCATGGGTATTTGTTGCATACTTTTGCAAGTTTTACCTGGACATATGTACAGACGTTCGCCCTTTATATAATAGATTTATTTATTACTATTAAAAGAAAAATCAAGCTTCATCTCTATTGTGCTATGAATCATATTAAGAAGATTCAATGTGTTAGCTTTTAAAATGAATCTTATATGGACAGTCAAATTTGTGCTTCCATATCATTTTTGTACATTTTTTCGAGAGGTAATGGAATTTTACACAATATTTAGGATGGTTTGATCTAATAATTATTGCTTACATTATGATTAATTTTCATTTAGCACAAAATGACATAACATTTATAAAGATTTTTCGCTTGTTTAAAGACTACATTTTTAGTTAAATACTGAAAACTGGCTTCTGGACCAATAGCACACAAGATTGTAAATTTTCTAATTGTCAACAAAGCGGTCATAATTTGGTGGCTAATTGAGCTACCAAAATAAATCTGGTACCATTGTTTATGTTTTGCAAATATCTATGTGCCCACATTAAAAGGTTTTAGATACAATGAAAATAACCTTTTGGTTTTGGATCCGTATTCAAAGATTTTCTTGAATGTCACATTAGCTAATGACGAATGTCTTCAAGTTACATGTACTTTAGGTTAATCAAGTTAAATTTCACTGTAATTAAAAGGATATGAGTAACGTAAACAGCATAATGCGTTAATGTATGTGTACGCTTTATCATAGAGTGCGTAAGAGTAAAAGTTGTTTTCATACTTTGTAGATGTCCGATCTTCAATTCTGAAACCGATTACTTGACTTGACAAAGAAATATATTTAATCCCATACTGCTGTTAAACCTGACATCGTAATATGGGACAAAAGGGAGAAAGTAGCAACCCTAGTTGAAGTTAGTGTCCCTAATGATGCAGGATTAAACAGAGTTGAAAGGGACAAGATTACGAAATACCAAGGTTTTATGTATGATATGAAAATAACCTGGAATCTGAGGAAAATCTCCATCATACCAGTAATTATAGGAGCAACAGGACTAATGAAAAAGAATTTAACAAGCTATCTGGCGAGTATACCCGGTGAACCGAGTGCAAGAGAAATACAAACAATTGCACTTAATAAATCTTTAAAAATCTCTAGGCTGGAGTGTCTGAAATAGCTGGTGAATGTCTGGCATACGGTAGGATGCCCCATCTCCAGCAAAAACGGAAAGATAAAAAAAATAAAAGGGATTAGCTGATTATATTTCATATCCACAAACTGTTAATAAATTAAGACGATACTATATAACTTCTTGACATGGTCTGGTGGATCGAATAAAATCTTGTAGAGTATACGATATAACTTCTTGGTGGATCGAATAAAATCTTGTAGAGTATACGATATAACTTCTAGGTGGATAGAATAAAATCTTGTAGAGTATACGATATAACTTCTTGGTGGATAGAATAAAATCTTGTAGAGTATACGATATAACTTCTAGGTGGATAGAATAAAATCTTGTAGAGTATACGATATAACTTCTAGGTGGATAGAATAAAATCTTGTAGAGTATACGATATAACTTCTAGGTGGATAGAATAAAATCTTGTAGAGTATACGATATAACTTCTTGGTGGATAGAATAAAATCTTGTAGAGTATACGATATAACTTCTAGGTGGATCGAATAAAATCTTGTAGAGTATACGATATAACTTCTTGGTGGATAGAATAAAATCTTGTAGAGTATACGATATAACTTCTAGGTGGATAGAATAAAATTTGTAGAGTATACGATATAACTTCTAGGTGAATAGAATAAAATCTTGTAGAGTATACGATATAACTTCTAGGTGGATAGAATAAAATCTTGTAGAGTATACGATATAACTTCTAGGTGGATAGAATAAAATCTTGTAGAGTATACGATATAACTTCTAGGTGGATAGAATAAAATCTTGTAGAGTATACGATATAACTTCTAGGTGGATAGAATAAAATCTTGTAGAGTATACGATATAACTTCTAGGTGGATAGAATAAAATCTTGTAGAGTATACAATATAACTTCTTGGTGGATAGAATAAAATCTTGTAGAGTATACGATATAACTTCTAGGTGGATAGAATAAAATCTTGTAGAGTATACGATATAACTTCTAGGTGGATAGAATAAAATCTTGTAGAGTATACGATATAACTTCTAGGTGGATAGAATAAAATCTTGTAGAGTATACGATATAACTTCTTGGTGGATAGAATAAAATCTTGTAGAATATACGATATAACTTCTTGGTTGATAGAATAAAATCTTGTAGAGTATACGATATAACTTCTTGGTGGATAGAATAAAATCTTGTAGAGTATACGATATAACTTCTTGGTGGATAGAATAAAATCTTGTAGAGTATACGATATAACTTCTAGGTGGATAGAATAAAATCTTGTAGAGTATACGATATAACTTCTTGGTGGATAGAATAAAATCTTGTAGAGTATACGATATAACTTCTTGGTGGATAGAATAAAATCTTGTAGAGTATACGATATAACTTCTAGGTGGATAGAATAAAATCTTGTAGAGTATACGATATAACTTCTTGGTGGATAGAATAAAATCTTGTAGAGTATACGATATAACTTCTAGGTGGATAGAATAAAATCTTGTAGAGTATACGATATAACTTCTTGGTGGATAGAATAAAATCTTGTAGAGTATACGATATAACTTCTTGGTGGATAGAATAAAATCTTGTAGAGTATACGATATAACTTCTAGGTGGATAGAATAAAATCTTGTAGAGTATACGATATAACTTCTAGGTGGATAGAATAAAATCTTGTAGAGTATACGATATAACTTCTAGGTGGATCGAATAAAATCTTGTAGAGTATACGATATAACTTCTAGGTGGATAGAATAAAATCTTGTAGAGTATATGATTAATACTGTTATCCAAATACCAATTTAAATCAAGGCTTTAGTTTGTTTTATTTTATTTAAAAAAACTTCTTTATTTTTTTAATTTACTTTTTTTTCTTTTTCTCAGTAATTTTTATTTTTCTGGATTCCATAGTTGTGTTCTTTAAAAATTAGCATATTACAGTAGTATAATTATGAAGGAAATGGTTACAGTTATTTTAATAACATTTGGCGTGTTATGGTGGCTAAGTGGTTAATGACACTGACTGAGGACCTGGGTGTGCCAGGTTCGAATCCTGTTCATTACACAGAAACACTTTTATCAAAACCCACACCTGACCTTGTGCCTAACCTCCTGGAGAGGGGGTAAATAAGATACTAATAGAGTTCTGGAATTTTTTAGATGAGGATTGATAATTTGTACTATTTTGATTATTTGAACTACTGTTCTCATCTTAGATGTTATTCTGACGTTTCGGCCGATGTAATCCCCGACCTTTTTCGAATGTGTCCACATCGACCCATAGCATAACAGAAAAAATGCTAAGTTATAATCAGTTCTAAGTGACAGTCTGCTGGAGGTTGACGGTTCAATCCTCAGTACAGGCGATGCGAAGAATATAATTAGGAATTAAGACTTCTACTCGGTCATGACTGACTGAATGAGACCCGATTATTCTCGTCGATTAAATAATGGGTTCGAAATTTCGTACAGATTCTCAAGTTCAACAAGATGCGCCTGAAAAAGGTCGGAGGTTACATCGGTCAAAACGTCAGAATAACATCCAAGATGAAAACAGTAGGTAGTCTGAATAATCCAAATGATACATTCTAATAGAGCTCTATTTTATTATTTGGGGGTTGCTTCTGGCTGGATCATCCCAACATAGGGACATGCAGACCCCTCATTCTCTATCTACGAGGATCTTACAGTAGATGTCACTTAACTCGTGACAGAAATTAGCTTTATTTATTTATTTTTTAAACTTTTGTTCAACCCAAAAAAGGCATATTGCTACTGAAGCATAAGGGGCTACTGTGATAATAACCAGATTTATAGGAGACAACCTGGATGGGGAGTTTGGCAGCAAGATTTTTGTTTATATTACAATTAAAATTTCTGGTACAGTTGGGGAAACAGTGAACAGGAAAGGAATTCCAAAGGCCAGCGGTCCAAGGAAAGAAACTATCAGAGTAAAAATTTTTTCGCCACCTATTGACCTCTACAATGAAGGGGTGAAATTTTGCTTCTAATAGGGTGTGTCGTTGAGGGAGTATAAGTGCAGTAAGTTCATTTGAGCACATTCCGTGAAAGTACTTATAAAACAAGCATACGGATGCAACACTGCGGTGATACGACAGAGGTTATAGCTTGGACGATATTGTGGGACCTATACAGTTAGAAATTCTTTCTTGCACCCTGTCCAAAAGGGAGAGGTGAGTAGTTGGTGCAACAGTCTAGATGTGACAACAATACTCCATGCACGAGCAAAATGTGGCTTTAAAGAGATATAACATACTGGCAGATGCAAAAAGTTTTCTAGCATGGTAAAGGGAGCCTACTTTTTTTGCAGCAGATTTGACACTATCTTCTATGTAATAATTCCTACTCATGTTGCCTGAGAACCTTTCCTATGTCACATAATTAAGCTAATTGATCAACTATTTATCATATACAGCTCTAGCTGACCCTTAGGTCATCCTCCATCAATACTTAACTTTAAAAGTATATTGCTGC
The DNA here is from genome assembly GCA_963556195.1 of Sepiola atlantica. Classification (NCBI taxonomy): domain Eukaryota; kingdom Metazoa; phylum Mollusca; class Cephalopoda; order Sepiida; family Sepiolidae; genus Sepiola; species Sepiola atlantica. The sequence continues at coordinate 82,533,674 of OY744515.1, forward strand.
CAAATAATATATAACAATGATGTTTTGAAATATGTTGCAGTCCAATCTCCTTGAACTTCTTGAAGGGTTGAAGTGTGTCAATATCAAGAATCCATTCTGAACACTCCACTTACCTATATCACCTAATATATAAAGTTATCTGATCAGATGTTCAGAGTTTGTCATTGATAGCAATTAATCTGATAAATCAATATTTGATTCTGAATAGCCAAGGTTTTATTTTTCCCCTCTTGCACCATGTTCTCCCCCACCCCCAATACAAAAATGTATTTCACCTAAGTTTCTTTCAAATAACAATTATTCCAATTTGTAACTTAAAATCTTTTCATTGGAGATCTTCCGCTTGGGAGGATATTCTTTCAAATTCTTACATTATTAATAAAAAAACAAATGCTGAAACAATCTTCGCTAAACTGGTTGTAAATTATATGAAGGTGCAGATAATAATCTTTCACTTTTCTAAGATTTGACTTAAGAATGGTTTTAACAATTATTTTGTGTCACCGTATTCAAAATATTCTAAGAAACAATTATATACAAACGATTTTAACAAAAACAAGGTATTTTAAATGGGTGAGGCCAGGCATGTTTTCCCTGGAATGGATAATGTGGGCAGCGCTTTGGAGGCCGGCTTACTTTTAATTTGTGTCACTGTACTTGAAATATTGTAGGAAAAAAATATCACAGAGTGGCTTATAACAGCAACAACATATTTTCACAGGGTTCCCTGAGAAGTTTGGTTGGTTTCAATAGCACTCTGGAGCTCTCCTTAATTTTAGTTTTTGGAGGAAACACGAGACCAGTAAACTTTTCAGGGCATTCCTCTTACAAAAGAATCTGCCAGAAAGCTGACCTATTAACAATGCCAAAAATATTGATATAAATCAAGCTGTAATTCTCTGCATTTCTCCTGCAGCTGCCGAACTGAAGATCATATCTGACATACACCTACTGGGATGGAAACTGCATTGAGATTCAGGTAGAATATTTGGTGCAACATGTTTAAGCGGGCGATTGAGTAGTATTTTGGCAAAGACTTTACCAACAGCTGATAAAAGCAAAATCTCGCGATAGTCATCACTAACATCCTTGGCACCTTTCTTGAATAGAGATAAGAATAGCATCCATCTTTTCAGTCATCCTTGGTGATATTTTTTTTTCTACTCTCCAAATATATATGTCAAACAGCAAATTAGTGATTGTGGGACAACCTTGCTTAACCATCTCAATTAAAATACTGTCTTTCCATCATCATCATCATCATCATCATTAGGTTTAACATCCATTTTACAGGGAGGGGGGAGTCTTATGTGGATGTGGTGTTATGAGTGAGAAATGAGATGGAACAGCCTCTTTCCCAGCTAGACTTCAGCGAGATGGACGTCTCGCATGTTGTAAGGGAAAGTTTAAGTACATATTAATGGCAATTTGGTTCCACGGTTCACAAAATGTTTTCCGTGGCCAGGGTTTAATAAAGAAGTTAACTGTCATTTATTATGTCATGCTGTTAAAATTTCAGCCGACTTTGGTGGTAATTGAAGGTGACAACAACAACAACACATGGAGAGAATTTCAGAGGCGATGGAACAATAGGAGCCTTTTCAGTGTTCATTCGTTTTGTGGCCAACTCAACCTCATTTTTAGAGGGGGAAGGGGCAAGCTTGGAGATAACAAAAACCTCTGAATTATCACCTCAGTCACATTCCTGTTGAAATTAGGTGTGTGGTTAAGGAGGTCACTGACAATTATGAATCGAATTAAACAAATACATTTCCTACGACATCATGTCATACCCCTCCCTTTTTATTTGAAAATATTTTATTGCTAAAATGTAAGCAAATAGATTTCTAGGATTTATTATTTCCTATTCTAATAAAAAGTAGTCATTAAATGTTTATATCATAGTTTTGTTCAATATTTGCTTTTGTTAATATTGCAGATGCTGATAAAATTTAATTTTATTAAAATCTGAAATATTTTTTCCCACCGTGTTTTCTTCAATATTACAATAGCACCAGGATTGCGGAGTCAGAAGGTCTAAGGTCTAACTCTGATGATTCCAAAACATCAGACCCCACAGATTCCGAAACTTCAGACTCAGAGTATTTTAAAACAAGCCGCGCATGCGTGGTCCCCCTCTGTAATTGACTCGATGTGGCGAGTGTAAAATGCAATAAATTTGGGCAATTTGGGGCGTTTTTGACCCCCCCATTGTACCCCCTGGGGGTACGAACCAGAATTTTTCTGAGGTCAAGGATGCTCATTTTATATCCAGAATAATTGCCTCTACATTTTGGCCAAGTTTCAGAAAAATTGAATGGATGGATCAAACGTTATGGGAGAAAAGGGTAATTTTTTGCCATTTTGGGGGCTTTTGACCCCCTGGGGGCGCGAACCAGATTTTTTTCAAAAATCGGAGAATGTCACTTTCTAACCTGACAAAAGTTACAACTTCATGCAAAATATCAGAGAAATTCAATGGATGGTTGCGGAGAAAAATCCGGACGGACGGACGGACGGACATGCCTCAAAACATAGGTCCCCCGATTTTATAAATCGGGGGACCAATAACTGACGACAACTAGAATTCCAAAATAGCCAACAACAACAACAACTAGAACCCCAAAATATTTGACTCCTTATTTTAAAGTCTTCCAACATTTAGACTGTCTGGATTCTTGGGAAATTCAAAAATCTAACTCCAACTCTACTTAACTCCTACGAATCTGACCAAAACCTCAAACTCAGACTCCACAACCCTAAATAGCACTACACCCAACGGTTTGAGTTTCGGCTTTGTAAAAAATATTTGGGGTATGGTTTCCAGTGTACATGGGAAACTGGAAACTTTTTTTTTCAGTTAAACCGCCCATCTCTCCAAGTGGATAATGAAATACTCTTAAATAAAGAAAAGGGGGGGGGGAGACATTTAAACAGGTGATAAAATAGTTTATTATGTGAATCAATAAAATCCCGATGGCTACTAATGGAAGAACATCTCAACTTAAACCGAACAGGAGGGGGGGGGGGGGGGGGGGGGGCTCCTGATTGGTTGATATCCAATGGAAACCTGAATCGTTAGAGCACAAAAATACACTAAGGAACAATTGGTTCATTTGAAGGATCCATTGGAATAAAGGACAACAAACAAAAAACGAAAGCACTATTGTTGAGCAGGGAAATTGACAGGTGGTTCTGCTGCTTAATATTGTCTGTCCTTATATTGGAAATGAAGACAAGAGGTCTTTCACAGGCAGAATATTCTCTGGCTGAACAAGTCATTTTCATTGTTTCATACCATGCTATGGTAATTGTTTGGTTAGCAGTTTCAACAAGAGATCAAATTGGAATCAAGATAATAACAAGTTCAAGTACCAGATCTGCTTAAATTTAGAGTTCTAATTCCCGTACATAAATATTTATAGTAACCCCTTTTTTAAATATCAATAAAAGAAATAAATCTTTAACATATTTCAATATGGAAATAACGGGGTGTTTTTCTTTTTTTCTATAATATATGAAATCGGTATTTACCTAAAATAATTGCAACCGTTGTGTGCTGTAATTTTTTTAGGTAAAAACTGATTTTACTTTTTATAAGGACTTGTTTTTATCAGAAAATTAAACATGAAATTTCAGGCAAAACGGAATATTTAGTATAGGGAAGAGTTGATAAGCATGAACAGACTAGTAGAAATAATAACAGACATCTCTAAAGCTAACCTATATTTATAGTATAATGCTGTGTTTTGGGAGAATAAAAATGTCCGGGGTGCTCAATTACGTATGTAAGATCATAATATATTTTATTACAGATAACATTATAAAATAGTAAAGCCGCTCCAATTATTGTATAGTATTATCTGTGATAAATATATGCTAGACCTAAATAGCATTTCAGCTGACAAATCAAACTTTCATTTTTACCCAATTTGTTTTTATTTGTTATTGCTATAGCATGTTATTTGCAATAGAATGACATACTTTGCTACAATTTTTTTTTTTTAGACTCCAGCAGTCCGGTAATATGTAGACATTTTTAAAAGAAAAATCAGTTTAGAGGAATAACTCTTACTAAAATAAAAAAGTTATTCCCCTTAGCTATTTTTAGCGTTCCTTACTAGTTTTATTTTTCATTCAAGGTTTACGTTTTCTCAGCCTTTTCTTTATAAACAAAGGCATGGTTCACTTGCTTCTTTTTTCTTAATTGCATCTTGCTTCGTTCTTATTAAATCAATACCAAGTTCACTTGTAGCTTAGATACTGAACATAAAAATAGAACACGGAAATACAGTCAAACCTCGACATACGATGGCTTCTACATACGAATTTTTCAAACATACGACACAAGATTTGATAAAATTATAAACTATACACCCGATGGAAGATCCAACATATGCCGTCAAAGTTTCGTGGTTAGCCTGCTATGCGGCAGCACTCACGACAGGATGGAGAGTTCAGTTCCGCTTCAGTCTCGGAGCGAATTAAATTTGTATGTCGAGGTTTGACTGTATTTACAAAACAACTTTATACGTAATGGATCCCGGGCAACACCGGGTCGGTACAGTTAGCATGTGTGTGTTATGTAATATATATATGTAATTAATTATAGATAAAATAGTTATCCACAGACACGTATTTCGCAATTTGTAATTTTTGATTGAATTTATCTTTTATTTGCTTTACTTTATTCATTTTATTTTAACGAAACAAAATGACAACTTTTTCTGGTTTAAATATTGAAATCGATAAATTTTCTAACCAATTTATAGGATAAATTGGTTCAAAAATGAGGATTGTTCAGTATATTTATGAAGACAAACTTTGATGCCATTTCCTCAAATAACGGTGCGAGTAAGAGATCTCATTTTTGGTATGAGTATTTATCATACCAATACACAACTTTCTTTACTAAACTTAAGTTGATTTTTTTTAAAAAGTGAAAAATCGACCAACACTAGGGTGCACAGCGGTCAGGACGACCATGATCTGTGCATCGTAAAAACTGTCTGGGCACGTCATATGTATGATCAGGTTGCAGTTACAGGGGCATCAGTCTCTCTATGATAAAAGATATTGTGTGCAGGTGTTCCAAATCAAAAACACTATTTTGGTGAAAACTGTGTGATACAGCTTACATGGTTGAAGTTAGAAAAGTTTTACTTTTGTGGTGTTAGATTACATGGTCTAATAAAATAAGATTAAAAATAAGAATAAAATAAAGATTACATGGTCTTATTATACCAATAGAAATTTGCTCAGATTTTAGAATCTCGATAATTTGGTGTAACCGAATTATGATTAAAATCGTATTAAAATTAGAGGTAAGAAGTGTGACAAAGTATCCGGGGCCCCATGGGGATCGGGTACCCTGGTGACGCGCTAGTATGCATCTTGGTGGTGATACTATGCCGACTGAGGGCCCTGCGTCGAGACGTAGTGGAGATATAAAACTAGTATATATTTGACGTAAAAACAAACTTATTCAAACGACAGAACAAGACACCAGCTAGTCTTGCAGAATCGTGTAAGATAGTCAGAATCCATTACCTCCGAAGGGCGGAAGAAAACAGTTGCCAGATAAGAGGTGGAGATTATGGAATTTCATATCGCAAATTTAATTCCTAAATATCAATAAAGCGATATTATTCTGGGACGGCTGTTTTAAAAGACGCTACGACGTGGGAGAGCCTACTTGGCAGAGATTTATTTGGGTCTGTCATCGTTAATTACGAGCCGGTCACAGAGCGCTTCCGGCTGTGTGACAGAATGAGAAAGCGTTTGTTTTTGGCGATAACGCCAGGCTAAAAATCCTATCCCATTTATATTAAGGAGGGGGAGTGAGGCGCCCGTCCCCACCCTCCTTGAGAGAGGAAGACATGCAGGAAGTAGGATGGCGAAGAAGGGGTGTATACGACGATAGACATCTTCAATAAAAGAATGTGTTTTTTCATGCACAGTGAGACAGAGATGGACTGACGACAGAGAGAGTTGGACGGAACGACCGGGCGTGCGCCAAAGTAGCGTGCATCGAGGAAAACAAACTGGACGAAATTCTCGCCACCGTCTTCACCTGTTAAGTTGTGACTTAAATAACGACTTGTGTAAAGAATTCGCACACACAGAGAACTTCTGAAATAACTTAGAGAAAACACAACCTTTGCTAAAGACATTTACGAGTACGGTAGACATTAATCCAAAGTAAAATCAATTCTTTTATTTTATTAATAATTACTCTTCTATACAAAAAAACCCCGACCGAGTTATTGAACATTGTTCTTTTCCTTTTGTTCTGCTTTGAATGATCTTTTGCCCCCAACCGGTTGCTGTTCGCCCAGTGATCGCTCGCTGATATAAACAGTTTCAACATGGGAGTGTGTTTGTAACTGGACAAGACGACAAGATCGGTGACAACGTTATCATCATCGTCATCCCAGAGGAATTTTGATCTATATTCTTTTTTTATTGCAACTACGACAATCGGCACGAGTGGGGTTCATAAAGTTTTTCACTAGCACGCTCTTTGGGGGTTAAGAATGCACGGCATAGGTAAACAAGCAGGATATTGTAGTGAGAGTCGAAGAGTTGGACTGATTTTTTTTTTAATCTCCAAAAAAACAGACGTTCTCGATATTGAAAAACTTTAAAATAAGACAGTGGAGTCGCAACCAGAAAATTAAGGTATAATAGGAGCTAGAGCCAGAAAATTAAGGTATAATAGGAGCTGGAGCCAGAAAATTAAGGTATCATAGGAGCCGGAGCCAGAAAATTAAGGTATCATAGGAGCCGGAGCCAGAAAATTAAGGTATCATAGGAGCCGGAGCCAGAAAATTAAGGTATCATAGGAGCCGGAGCCAGAAAATTAAGGTATCATAGGAGCCGGAGCCAGAAAATTAAGGTATCATAGGAGCCGGAGCCAGAAAATTAAGGTATCATAGGAGCCGGAGCCAGAAAATTATGGTATCATACGAGCCGGAGCTAGAAAGATAAGGTATCATACGAGCCAAAGCCAGATAATTATGGTATAATACGAGCCGGAGCCAGAAAATTATGGTATAATACGAGTCGGAAAATTTGAGTATCATAGGAGTCGGAGACGGAAGTCTTGGTATCATAGGAGTCGGAGACGGAAGTCTTGGTATCATAGGAGTCGGAGACGGAAGTCTTGGTATCATAGGAGTCGGAGACGGAAGTCTTGGTATCATAGGAGTCGGAGACGGAAGTCTTGGTATCATAGGAGTCGGAGACGGAAGTCTTGGTATCATAGGAGTCGGAGACGGAAGTCTTGGTATCATAGGAGTCGGAGACGGAAGTCTTGGTATCATAGGAGACGGAAGTCTTGGTATCATAGGAGTCGGAAGTCTTGGTATCATAGGAGTCGGAAGTCTTGGTATCATAGGAGTCGGAAGTCTTGGTATCATAGGAGTCGGAAGTCTTGGTATCATAGGAGTCGGAAGTCTTGGTATCATAGGAGTCGGAAGTCTTGGTATCATAGGAGTCGGAAGTCTTGGTATCATAGGAGTCGGAAGTCTTGGTATCATAGGAGTCAGAAGTCTTGGTATCATAGGAGTCGGAAGTCTTGGTATCATAGGAGTCGGAAGTCTTGGTATCATAGGAGTCGGAAGTCTTGGTATCATAGGAGTCGGAAGTCTTGGTATCATAGGAGTCGGAAGTCTTGGTATCATAGGAGTCGGAAGTCTTGGTATCATAGGAGTCGGAAGTCTTGGTATCATAGGAGTCGGAAGTCTTGGTATCATAGGAGTCGGAAGTCTTGGTATCATAGGAGTCGGAAGTCTTGGTATCATAGGAGTCGGAAGTCTTGGTATCATAGGAGTCCGAAGTCTTGGTATCATAGGAGTCGGAAGTCTTGGTATCATAGGAGTCGGAAGTTTCGGTATGATAGGAGTCCGAAGTCTTGGTAGCATAGGAGTCGGAAGTCTTGGTAGCATAGGAGTCGGAAGTTCTGGTATCATAGGAGTCGGAAGTCTTGGTATCATAGGAGCCAGAAGTTTCGGTATTATAGGAGCCAGAAGTTTCGGTATCATAGGAGCCAGAAGTTTCGGTATCATAGGAGCCAGAAGTTTCAGTATCATAGGAGTCGAATTTTTGGTATCATAGGAGTCGAATTTTTGGGGATCATAGGAGTCGGGGTCAGAATTTGGAAAACCATAGTAGCTGGAGTCAGAGTCGGGCTTTATACTTTCAGACTCCCCTACCTTGTAAGCAAGTTAATTTTAATAGTAAACTTTCTTAAAAAAAGATCAATTTCCTTTTTAACATTACTTTACATGTACGTATTGTGGAGATACACAGAAAGTTTTTAAAAGTATATAATCAATTCAGCAGTCTCTTGTTCAAGATCTGTTCCTTCAACATTTGTGTCACATAGGAACCTGCTTAAAATACTCCCTCTATATGAAAGGTATCATTCTTTTCAAGTTTTAAATTCCTAAGTACAATAGTCTAAAAATAGTGGGCAAGCAGACACACATAAGCACAATCCGATCTATATATATATATATATATATATATATATATATAAGAGAGTCAACAGAAAAACATTGAACGTATTTTCTGTTATGCCATTTCGTTAGAATTATTTACGTTGGAACATAAGCGGAATGAAACCAAACATAAAATCGCTTTCTTTGCACAAACGAATAAAAAAACGTTCTGAGAGAATAAAAACTAAGCCCCTCGTGTCTTTGGATGAGGCTTAGTAGAAAAAGATTAGGGAGAAAATAATAAGGCTTCAGGCTGACAATACAACTTTCATGGGTCAAAACAGACCTCTCGACCTCTCTCTTTTCTCTGACATAATAAAAGAAAGAATCTGACATTTCAGAAACTACATTGTCAAAGAAAAGACAGATAATTGCCAATCGTTCCATTTCTAGCAGAAAATATCCAAACTGACATTTTGTTTAAGAAGAGTAGAGATTGTTATGTGTGAAAAGACAAGTCAAATAAACACAAAAGCCGACAAAAGAATGACAACATTTTAATAATAACTCTATGTTGTACTCGGTAAAGTCCAATTTGGAGAAATTTACAAGAAAAATCAAAGATAAACAAGTTTGTTGAGCTGAAAAGCAAGTAAAAGTCTTACCCCCCCCCCCTTTTTAATTATGTCAATACGGTTTGGTTAATCAACTTTATGGCATATCAATTCGTTTGTTGTTTAATCTTCAAGCACTATACATTTACTGAAGATGAACTCATTTTAAATATTGCTTAATTATTAAGTATTAAGCAGGGTTGCGGAGCTTTTTCCAAGGAGTCTATAAATCAGACTCCTTTTATGTACGTATAAAATTAATAAAAATATATATATTAACAAAAAATACGTCCTATAAAGTTAAGGGCAGCTAATTATGCAATTTTCTGCATCTTAATCACTTATTTCTTCATTTGATGAAAATTTTTAAATATCCTCCAGTTTCAAAACTGAAATTGATTTAATCATGCGATTATATATAGAGCCGGCATTACCTATCTCTGAACTCCACAAACGGGGTGGATGTAAACATGTTGGAAGCTTGTAATGGATGTACGCTACATCATTTTTAACAGTAACAACATAAAAAGAAAAACATTACTGAGCATTTGCTGTTAATTTGGCCCAAACTTTAATTCTATCAAAATTCAATTCTTTTAAAAAATCACTGATGTTAAATTTGAAAACTTAAAAATTCCTAAAATATAAAATTATTGTATAAATACTGAAAATGTCATTAAAATTGGATAATTCAGATTTTTGGTGATTAAAACAAATTGTTTTTTTAAAAAGGTAGTCTCCTCCTAGTAAAGGGGAGGTAGGTCCTAAATTTGGGGTGGGTCCATAAGTTTCTAGAACCTGCACTGATTATGTTTGGCTGAATGTTAGATTTTCCTCCCCAACTCAAATATTGTATTTTTATCTGCAATAAATGTGACCAATTGAAATCTAGATTCTATAAAACTTAATTTTCTCAATAAAAAAAAACATGTAAAAAATAGAAATCGTCATAATATATTTGATCTATTGACAGAACAGGTAATGAAAATATTTAACTTACAGTTAAAAACTCTCCTCCTTCTATAACCCAGTCTCTGAGTAACAAAAAGGGTCCATTCTTAAGATGCATCCATTCAATCTATCAGTTTAAAAATGAAAGTGTTATTTCCAGCATACCCCAACTTATTTACTCGCAGGAAGACCCCCGACGTTGCTCAGGATTGCATTTAAAAAATTTTTTTAAACATAGTTCACCCCAAACAAGACAGGCTGCCACTGTAGACGTAAGGGGCTACTGAGAAAAAAGAAAAGGAGAGAAGGTGTGTGTGTGGGGGGGGGGGGGACCTAAATTGGGATCTACGCAGCGAGATGTCTGTTTACATTAGTTTTAAATTTCTGCATGTCTGTACTGTCGTGGAAACAGAGAGCAGGGAGGGAGTTCCAGAGGCCAGCAGCACAAGGAAAGAAGCTATTTGAGTAGAAGGCTCTCCGACATCTGGGGACCTCCACAGTGAATGAATGAGATTTAGTTGATTGTCGAGTTAGTCTAGTGAATTTACATCGAGGGGGCACCAGAGTAGCCAATTCATCAGAGCATAATCCATTGAAGTATTTGTAAAACAAGCACAAGGATGCTACATTGCGGCGATGGGACAGGGACTGGAGCTTGGTTGACAGTGAGGGACCTATTAGGTTGGCGACTTTTTTTTGGACCTTGTCAAGGAGGGAGAGACTAGTAGATGATGCACCAGCCCAGATGTGACAACAATACTCCATGCCTGGGCGGATGGCGGTTTTGTAGAGATACAGGATAATGTCAGGTGTGAGGAGTTTACTAGCACGGTAGAGGGAGCCAACCTTCTTTGCAGCAGCCTTGGCAATGTATTTGTTCCAATTCATGTTACCTGTGAAGGTTAGGCCGAGGAGTTTGAATGATGAACTCTCAGGTAGGGTGTTATTTGCCAGGACAATCGGTGGTTGGGGAGGTTTCTTGTAGTTATTGAAGGAAAGGAGCTTTGTCTTAGCCGCATTAAAAGTTACCAACCATTTATGACCCCAATCAACTACAGCCTGGAGGTTATTTTCTAAAGATTCAACCAATGCCTCGGATATGATCGCGAGAGTAAAGCGTGGTGTCGTCAGTAAATAAACCAATCTCAGACTCTATGTCATCAGGGAGATCGTTTATATAGATCAGGAACAACAAATGTCCAAGGATAGATCCCTGGGGTACACCAGCATTTATGCCATGTTGCTTAGATGAGCAGCCATCGAGGACAACCTGGATTTTTCTTTTGTCTAGGAAAGAATCTAATTATATTAAGTAATTGCCCAGTAATACCGTATGAGCGTATTTTCAGAAGAAGCCCTTTATGCCATACCTTGTCAAAGGCCTTGAATATATCAAGCGCTACTGCCCTAGCTTCTCCTGCCTTGTCAAGTGTATGATACATGCATTCAGAGATGACCATTAGGGTGTCTGCAGTAGATCGTGCTTGTCTAAATCCATACTGGCGGTCAGAAAGAAGTTTAGCATTAACTGAGTGCCGTACTATCGCTAGATTGATTAAGGATTCAAAGATTTTAGCAAAGATCGGCAGCAGACTGATTGGGCGATAGTTCTGAGGATCGGTTTTATTCCCAGAACTCTTGTAGACTGGTACCACAGAGGCAATTTTCCAGCTATCGATTCAGCTAGGCATTTATTGTAGAGTTTGGAGAGGACAGGGGCCAGTTCAGCGGAGCATTTCTTTATTACTATTACAGGTATAAGATCAGACCCACAAGCTTTGGAGGTGTCAAGGTTAGGATCATACTGTGAAATTTTTCACTTTTTTTGTCTTTACTGACCCACCCCCCTACACCCCCTAATATAGTCAGAAGAAGCATTTCTGAATTAGTGTCTTATACATATAGTTTAAATTTCATTAAAATTGGATACATATATGAATTTTAAGAGGATTGTGTCCCCATAGTTCCGTAAGGACACATAGACAATAATGTAGAGATTTGTGAACAATTCCATTGGAGAATATGATATAAATTTCATCAAAATAGGATATATTTGAAATTTTAAAGGAAGGCGCTTAGAGATCCGAGAGTACTTCCATTGTCTTCCCCGGAAAATTTTATACATATGATTTAAAAACTATAAAAATAGGACATATTTGAAGTTTTTAGGTGGTTATGTCCTCGTAGCCCTCTTACGGGTGTACTTAGAGATTCGGGAATGCTTCTATTGTTTTACATAAGAATACACTTTTAGATTTTATGTAGATTCTCTAATCTTTCTTTCTATGAGGAACACACATGCATCATGCACATACACACAGGCATTGAGTTTTATATATAGAGACGATATGCATGATTAATTCTAATGAACATGTTATCTACTTAGAATCAAGGTTGTGGAGTCGGAGTTGGAAGTTGGAGGCTTTGGAAGCAGCCAGGAGTCAGACTCATAAGAATGCTAGGAGACGGAGTTGGATTTTTTTTTAATTCGATTCCAATTATGACTGAATATTGAAAGACTTTAAAATAAAGAGTTGAGTTAAATATTTTGGAATTCTAGGAATAAGAATCAAACTTTTGGGAATTGTCAGAGCTGGATCTTATACCTTCCAACTCTGCAACCCTGCTTATTCAATATTCTCAAATTGTTTCTGGAAAACACCAAAACCACAATAGGATGATTTTCAACTGATCAACATCATGATGAAATATGATTGGATAACTGACTTCAAAGAAAGATTTCATTGGATGAAAAGAATGCATTTGAATGCATCACAAGATTCACAAAAATGCATCACTAATCACCAATAAGATTTCTTCAGATATTCAAGAAATTCAATTGTACAGGAAAAATGTTACTGCATTTTCATTTCCTACGATTAAAATATTGACTAAGCTAAATATATAATTTTTTTCTGTTTTACTTCCTTACAGAATAAATGTGAACAGCAGGCCGAAAAGCGCCTGGCCTTTTTCATAGAGAAATATACTTCGTTTATAGAACGATAAAGACAACAATATATCAAAATAAGTGACAGAAAAACGGATAATCAATTATGACGATAATTAAATCTAAGCAATTAGGGGAATATTGGAATATGAATGTGATTATTGAACTGGGAAATTATTGAACTCAACAGAGAATAAGCAGACCTTAAATTGTATTCAATAATTTCTTAAATGTTATACTAGATGAAGTACCTTTATACACTATGTAAAAGGACACAACTTTGATAATAAAAAAATAATTCACAAAAAATAATTATTTATTTTTGTCTTTCCATATACAAGGAGGAAAAAACCTGCCAAATCATAGATTTTATCGTCTCATGAAATCACAGGGTGAAGATCAAGAAGGCAGAAAAACGAAGCAAATACACGGAACTCGCCAGAGAACTGAAAGGAATATGGAACATGAAGACAATCACTACAATACCAATAATTGTAGGAGCACTACGAACAGATGAGGGAATAGCAGCTCAGATGGTTTGGAAATTTGACGACACCATCGCAAAATGAGAGGAAGGCCAATGATGATATGGACAGACACCATGCACAAAGATCTCTGTACAACCGACCTTCACCCAGATCGAACCTGTGACCGTGCCAAGTAGAGACAAAAATCCATTATTGTGGACCCACCGTAGCTCAGGATTAACACATAAGAAAAAGAAGACTGGAAACAGTCTCGAAAAAAGGACGATGAGACTGGAATCAAAGGGATAATTGACACCATACAATGCACAGCAATGATGAAGACAACTATAATCTTAAGGCAAATCCTTAAATGCAGAAACCAACCTACATAACCAAGGAATGGTAACCAGCCACAGATAAGTTGAAATAGAACAAAAAAAATATAGAAAGAACATTGCATAAGTCCAAAAGAACTGAAACTGCCAGAAATCCCATAAACTGAAATCACTCCTATCACTTAAAAAATTTTTTTTTTAATATCCCCCCCCCCCCCCGGCCGTGAAGGGTAAAAGAGGATGGAAAGATTAACAGTTGTGTCTAGCGAGAAACCAATAGTAAAATGATTTACAACAGTTATCGAAAGAGGCAAAAAGTGCTGGAAATCTGGGAAGACTTGTCACTCAGACTCCAAGGAACACTACTGGTTATTGCCAATGAGCAATCACTGATAATGAAAACGCCTAGTGAATGAATACTGAGAATATAGTAGTACTTATTTTTAATTATGCAAGAATGTCACAGTTTATGAATTTTCAAATGAAATCAAAGTAGAATAAATAGTGGTAGTAGTTGTGGCCCAACGGGTCATCGGTACATCTACTGTGTGTGTGTGCGTGTGTGCATAAAGTTCTTACACAAATCAGAGGTATATTAGGTCAGTGCTTATAGTTTGTTTCTGTAGCACTAATTGAACCAATAGCATAGACCATCATGACATGATGCTAGTTTATCAGGAGCCCCCCCCCCCATCTGCTGAGTGGAGAGTTTTTGCTTGTAGCACTGAGTCAGTGGATATTCCCAAGTAATCACCCATTTAAGTATGAAGTATGATCAATGTTGCTTAACTTGGGTGATCTCATGAAAACCAATGTCACAATATGACTTTCTTTTTCTTTTTTTAAAGATTTAAACTTCTCAATATAAGAAATGTATGATAATGATCACGGTAAATTGATAAAGTCTATTTTTAGCACAAATTGGACCTCCATAATGCTGCTGTTTTATGCTTTCTTTCATTGAAATCATTTTCGTATATTAGATTGAACAAGTTAAAAAAATAAATACAAGAAAAAATAATATATATTTAATTTTAAATATAACTTTGCTATGAGGCGACACACGAAAGGGATTTTTCAATTGTTGTAAGCATTTTTATCAAGTAACATAAAATACAAGAATGGGTAGTCTTAAGATGCGGACGTTTAGTAATGAAAATGTTATTTCAAACAGACAAAGCCTCTTACGGAGATGCTTGGACACAATTACAATTTAATGTGTCCATTCAGTGTGCACATTTAGCGATGAAAATGGTATTTCAAATTGAAGTGTGACAGACCAATCAAAATGCTATTTCAAATTGAAGTGTGACAGACCAATGAAAATGCTATTTCAAATTGAAGTGTGACCGACCAATGAAAATGCTATTTCAAATTGAAGTGTGACAGACCAATGAAAATGTTATTTCAAATTGAAGTGTGACAGACCAATGAAAATGCTATTTCAAATTGAAGTGTGACAGACCAATTAAAATGGTATTTCAAATTGAAGTGTGACAGACCAATGAAAATGGTATTTCAAATTGAAGTGTGACAGACCAATGAAAATGGTATTTCAAATTGAAGTGTGACAGACCAATGAAAATGCTATTTCAAATTGAAGTGTGACAGACCAATGAAAATGCTATTTCAAATTGAAGTGTGACAGACCAATGAAAATGCTATTTCAAATTGAAGTGTGACAGACCAATGAAAATGGTATTTCAAATTGAAGTGTGACAGACCAATTAAAATACTATTTCAAATAGCATCCTGTCGACCTTGATGCTGTGAACATGTGCATATGCGCGTTTGCTCGTTCGTGCGTTCACTGCACTGATCGTAATCATACCACACGTTGTGCCGGTCAAAAGATGTTGTTTGATCTCGTCTTAGGGTTGAACAAATACTCTCATGCCAAGTAAAAACCATGAGTTCAATTTATGAACAAGTAACAAATTTATTTGTTGAATGTTACAAAAGATACCCGTGTCTCTAAGCGGAATGGCAGAGTTGCAAAATGAGATCTCTATATCCCGGCGAGGTTCTTTGGCTAAGAAACCCAGATAGGCTATCCTACCTCCACGGGTCCCAAGCTTTAACTTTCTCTAGCTATCCCAGCAAACCTCCAACTTCCTGTCATGCACAGTGGGCCAGACCTCCCCTCCCATCTCTTCCTTCCTGGCCAGGTCTTTCTCCATGACACCCGGGTATTGACCACTTGAGATATCCCCCAAAGATAAATGTCAGACAGAGAATTATCATGACGACAATCCATGAATATACTCGCATGGGTCCAGCCTTTCACGAGACCCTTAATTCATGGTGGCCATATGACCAAAGATATTTTCACTTTATCTTGTGTCCCCGTCTTGCCTCCGGGTCGAGCATCTAATATTTGCAACGTCCACCATTCATACACATTACTAAAGAAAATGCAGCCTACTGTATTTTAACGATGCATGATTATGTACGAAGGTGAGTGCTGGGACCCCACCCAGTCTTCACTCGCCCATTTTCAGCCTAATGACAGAACAATGATCAAATGGATATGCAATCTCAGGTCATATCAGACCTGATATGCTGTTGGTGAGGCTGAATACACTAAAGCTCGATGAACTCCTGATGATCAGCCGGCTACATTGGTTTGGCCACGTTGAGAGGAGTGACTACTTGGATAAGAAAATGCAAAGACCTTGAGGGGGAAGGCCAGAGGAAAAGTTGGACGACGACGCAAGAAAACTTGGATGCAAACCATATCAACAAGGATGTTAGACAGTGGAATTTGAACGGAATTAATCCTCAAGACCACCAAGTTTGGAGACTAAGATTACAGGCTGTCATAAACATTAAAGCCCTGACCAAGTGAAATAAGACAATAAAAGTGTTATTATTGTTATAGTAGTAGAAGTAGAAGAAGGAGAAGTAGTAAAAAAAAAAAGAAAGACGAAGAAATTGAAGTTTGACGGACAGAGCATCTCATAGATGTTAGGATGCATCCATAAAAGTAGATTTAATTGTTTTTTAATCCAGTTCTGATGAGAATTGATTCCTATATTTAATTGAAAACAATTCTCATATCAGATTTTTTTTTCCAATCGTTCTTCTTTTGAAGGAAGAACTTTTTACAATAAAACTTTTTTAGCTGAAAAGTTTATGGAATTGGTTTCTTTCTTGTTATAAACACAAATGGGATTTTTTTTAAGATAAATCTTTCATTTCACAAATCTAAAACCATTTTTTGTTTTGCAAAAGATTGCTTTTTCATTTGACATGTTCTGTAAAAAAAAAAATATCTGAAACAACATATTTGAAAATGTTTTTTTTCTCTCCACACAATGACACCTGCCATATTTATTACGTTTTCGTCATTGTTAGCTCCGGCCTTTTTCATGTGCTTTTTGTCATAGTCGTTAATCTTCTGGGAATTTCGAACTGAACCTTTTATTAAATCCACTGGAATAAAATGCAGAGTGACAGAGTCAGAAGACTCTTATAATTCCAAAATATCCAACTCAGACTACTTATTTTAAAGTCTTCTAATTTTCAGACTTTATTTTTTGGAGATTAATAAATCTCATTCCGACTTCTAGTATTCTTACAAGTCTGATTAAAACCTCTGACACCGCAACCCTGGAAGAATGCAGGGGTTCAGAGTCAGAGGTTTTTGAAGGAGTCTTGAGTCGAACTTGGATTCGTAAGAATGCTAGGAGTTGAAGTCGGATGTTTTTAATCTCCAAAGAATCAACAGCCAGCCTAAATATTGAACGACTTTAAATTAAGGCATCAGAGTGAAATATTTTGAAATTCTAGGAGTCTGAGTCGGACCTTAGAGGTTCAAACTCTTCAACCCCTGGTAGAATGCTCTCATTCTGTGTTCCATGCCTTTATCAAATAATAGTATATAAATATTTCTTTGTAACTTAAGCAATTGTAATTCTTACTCAATTATGTTGGATAAAATATGGTAATCTATAAATTACAGTCATTTACTGAGCCGATAAAATACTTTGCTATTTGTAGATGTGAATAATGTTTTTCATTGATATTGATTACTTCCTTCTCTTTCTCCTTCCGCATTACCAATAATTTCAGTATTCTCAGCCTAGAAAAAGAAAGCACTGGCGCTATCATGGTCAAGCAGACAATCCGTGGAAGGGATGGCCTTCTTGGCTTTAGAACCACCGACCAAGGATTTTGTTGATTGTTGGGTTTTACAGCAGGTCGACCACTGTTGGGTCATTTTATGCTGAAATTATACTTATGTTTTGTATACAATTAGTTTGTACGGTATATTTGTTTTGTAGGCGTATAACTTTTAAACAAATATTCATCATCAGATGGTCTGCCATGTGATAAGTAGACTCAAAGGAGGAAATATCCGCCCAGGTGTTTTCTATCTCTCTCATCTCCTCCCAACGAAGTACCAGGTCAGTGAAGAAGAGAGCAAAATGCTGTGAGCATAAAATGCGATATCATCCACTATTATTGATCAACACATCATTGAAACAGCTGAGAAACTAATGATGCGCAAAATCAAACACAAATACTGGCGGTTGAAGGAGAATGGAAAAGGATGTGGGGAATGGAAAGTACACAACATTTGCAATCAACTGAATAGAAAGCACATTATTGTTGTACAGCAAGATGAAAATTAGAGAAAATAGATTGGGCATAACAAATATCTTACAATCCACCGAACTGCACTTAAAAAGTAGACTGTGCTAGTAGATGGAAGACATGGCTCATGTCATTATATATATAGTAGTATGAAAGTATATCTATGGCAATTAAGCTACACAGAGGTGTTCATGTTTCATCCCCACAGGGAATCATCAGACTGAGAGGATGAACTTGACTGCCATAGATATATTTCATACTACTACTACTAGGCTCTACTCAGGTATTGAGCACTGTTGAAGTAAATACTGAAAATCGGTCCTTGTGGGAGTGTAGGGAGATTTCAATATTAACAAAGAAGTGTATCTACCAATCTGTCATCCGATCGATCCTCCTCTATGGCTGTGAGACATGGCCAATGAGAGTGTTCGATTGGCGGAAGCTGGGAGTCTTTTACAATGACTGCCTCCGTTGCATCTTGCATTACAGGCGAACTCACCATGTCCCAACTGCTGTTCTTTGCCAACACCTCAATCTTAAGTCTCTACCACCTGTCCTGTTGCAGAGACGTCTTCAATGGTTTGGGCATGCGACTCGTTACCCAGAGGTAGAGCTAATTCGCAATTTAATCCTTCCTACTTCTTTGCTTGGGTGGCACAAGCATATCAGACAGCTGAGAACCTGGACAAAAACCGTCACGGAGAACTTAGCTGAACTCTCAGGTCCACAGGTGGTCGGCCTTTGATGGTGGAACTACGATTGGCTAGCGATCTCATGCGATCTTGCTCAGGACTACCATGATGTAGTGAAGGCCAGGGAAGAAGCCGGCTCAACCCAACAAGGGTGAACGCCGTTTCAACAACAACGAAAATGCTATTTCAAACTGAAGTGTTACAGACCAACAGACTGATCGTCTTATAGAGACATGTGGGCACATCTAAAAACAGATTGAAAAACTCAGTCTTGTTCATATTAAGGCTCATGATAACAAGGGAGGATAGTGAATCGGAATGAATTTAGCTTTTTCATTTTATTTTTTGTTTTGTTTTCAAAACAAAATGGATTACATTATGACAATATTGGAATTTCAGCTGGTTTAATAATAGCTCCATTAATTAGGTTAATGAGTCAACACTTAAAATAGAATGGGCTAAATAGGTTTTGTCCATTCATTTTCATGTTACACTTTAGCTAGTTTCCATAGGAACAAGTGTCACAACATTGTTCAGTAGCAGCTAATAGCAGAATACTTTCAGACAGGCAGGAAGGGGGATTTTACAGAAGAAAAAACTTGAAATAAAATGTAGTCAATACAAGGTAGTCTGCTTTGTTTTTATTAAAAGAGGTTTCCTATCTTTTCCAGGGGATAATTGAAATTTACAAAAAGAGAAATTCATTTTCAGGATTTCAAAGAGGAAAAATAGCAATTTAATGGTAATTCTTAAAAAATTAAATATTAAGATAATCCACGAGAAATTGTGTCACACAACGACATCTCAACTGGTACAGCCACGTCATCGACGTCAGTCATCCGAAATGCTTCAAAGTGTGCTCCACATCAATGTCGATGTCCCAAAACCATGCAGTAGGCCACTTGAGACAGAGTGGATCAGTTGATGACGACCTGATCCTAGCAGGCGGTAACAGACACGAGAAGTTGGAAGTCATTCACAAAACATCTAACCTCAGCATGAGACAAGACGATGAAAAATGAAAATAATATTACCGATAGATACAGGTTTTATGTTTGGTTCTTCTAATTGCTGATGTAACTTCAATAATTAGATTTTGTTAAAACTCAGATATTTTAAAGATGTGGTTGGTGTAATAGTTATCTAATAAAATGACTAGTCAAGTCCTGTTGAGGATGTTTTGATTACTTTCATATAAATATTCTTACGTAAAGTATGAATTCATCTCCTACAATACCATTACTATGTTAGACTATGTTCTCTAACTTTGCTTTGTCTAGGACAAGCATGTGAAGCCTTCTTCAAAACGCAGACAGTATAGCTCATCATCAGACAGCCTGCGCTAAAAGATGGTGCAAGGTATTTTTTCCATTGAAGGTACCTGAAATATTTTCACTACAAAAGACATGTAAGTACTTGCCTTAGAAAAAGGGGTGGTAATCCTGCCTAACAATGCTATGAGATTAGAGTTTGTGGTTACAGTCGCTAAATTATGATAAGCTGTTCAGTGGTGCAATCAGAAATGGAACGTTACATAGATCACTTTCTTTCATTAGAATTCCGAGTGGAGACGCCAATTTATGGTTCTTGAAAGATTTGCACCGCTGAAGTTTGACAGCATCACATTTGCTGTTATTGCAACAACATTCACCTCGGTTAGGTTGAGGCACATTTAAAGTTATACGAATGACTGACGATGGCAAATTTTTTTTTAATAATTTATTCCTGTTTAGCACCAGCTTCACAAGCCCCCCCCCCCCCCGATAAGGTTTTAATATTTAAGGTGCTGCGGGTGTCCTGGACTTCAAGGTGGGCAACACCAGGAAACGTCTCACACCTGCTCTCCATGCGGTCCGCTCCAAAGGGCTGATACCAGTCATGTTGCAAGCAGTCAAATCACTTCTTACGCACTTAAGCCGGTTCTTCCCTGTGTTGACTATGCCCCCTAGTGGCTGAGGTATACCAAACCCTAGTGAATGAGTTAGAATGATGTGAAATAAAATAAATGTTAATAACGTTTGTTCTTCCTCCTGAAATTAGGTGTGTCGTTTAGAAAGACTTGCTGATTGCATGACACCTACATGACAGTTTTTCCCAGAAAAACCCTGCAGCATGTGAACTACATTGCCACAATTAAATGACCAGGTAGACAGAGCTCCAAAGTCACAATGGTAATCTATCTAAGAGATGGAAACTCTAAACAAAACACAGCAAAAAAAAAAAACTACTGTGGGAAAATGACCTTTGGTGGACGACAGCATATGGCTGGGTTACTGGAACTGAGGTTCCTGTCAGAGGAGAAAAGGGCACCAGATATTTTCAGCAATTGTCATGTTTGTTTATAACTTTCAATTTCAATGACTGCTATTGTACTAATAAGTATAATTAACTTAAAGGTCGAAAAACTACCGGATGAATTTAAGTTGTAAAATTTTAGAATTTATTAAAGCATTTTCAGATGATGAAATTAAATATAAAGTAAATACTTAAGTTAATAATTAGTTTATATCTCTCTATTTATATAAAGCTAGGTATGCATATGTCTATATATTTCTATGTATACGATTCACTCCTAACCTAATTAACCGATCATTATGAATTTTGGAACATCTGCTAGACGTAAGGGTGGGTAATGTGGACTATATTTAGTTTTATTTAGTTTTATGTAAAGGGGGCAGAGAGATGAAGAGGAAGCCCTTTGTGAAAATTCAGATACTTCTTGATTTTTGTAAATTTTAACAATACGTATTAGACATCAATTAATAAATATTCCTCAAATTTTAGTTTCTTTGGAGTATTTTAAAGGAGTTTTAGGGGGCAAAATGTGGGCACAATTTCTTATTTGAAAATCCAAATATTTCAGATTTGCATTAAATTTGATCCATAGTCATTTGACACCAATTAAGATTGATTCCCTGAATTTCAATTTCTTCTTACGACCCCTTAAGCTTAAGTCTGAGATTTTAAACATTTTCTAGAATCGAAATCATGTAATGGAATAAGGATTCTAGACATAAGGTTTATTAGCATTATATCTTTTAATTTTTATCTCCGTAATGGGACATAAAATGGTGCAAAACTGTTCTGTTTGGGGAATTCATTTTACCTATCTTGGGACAGGTAATCTCGTTTTATAATAAAAATAATGCAGTGGATAAAAAAATGGTTAGAGTTAAAATCGATTCTTTCTCGGTTGAACTGGGAGTTGTTTAAAAAACAAACAGAACAAGTGATTTCAACAATAAAATGTGTTCAATAGTGCAAGAATTTCTATGGCAAAAAAGAGAAAACTGAACTCAATATATCAAACAGTTCAAATTACATAAATAAAAGATGTTTTCTGAAAGGCATCAGAATTTCAAAATATCTTTTTGCTATATACACTGAAGCAGCTTTTGCAAAAAAAACAAAAAAACTTTATAAATAAAAATAAATGTTTTATTGAAGAAAAATCAGCAAACATGAAAATAGAATGAAAAAAAAAATGAAAATTTTGATTTGTATATTGATATATGCCCCCATATTGTGCATTTTTGAAAAAGAAAAAAAACACTGAAAATAAAGACAATGAAAATAAATGCACAGTTGTATTTTCAACATTTAAAAAAAAAAAAAATTTAATATTTTTTTTAATTTTAAATTAAAAATTAAAAACCTTAAAATCATTTAAAGTAAATGAAAAAAATAATTAACTTAAAAATGGTTTCATTTCTTTTTCCTTTGACTTTCTATTTAACACATCGATCGATTCGGATTTTTTTTTTTTAATCTCAACTGAAAGTACCCATGCTTTATATCATGATCATGAAGTTGGAAAATATCATTTTAAAAACTATTTAAACTAGTTCGATTTAATTCTTCTTTGTTTAACACGTGTTTTCCACGTCAGGTTTGGGTTGCAGATTGACCACTGGCAGTACAAAGTGTTTTTTCTCCATAAAATGCTATCATTTACATTGGTTTTGATGTGGCATTGCTTGAGAACATCTTTGACCGAGTCATTTCTTCAAGTCTTCTTTGGCCTACATTTTCCGCGCTTACCCTCAATTGAGATGAGTGTACATTTATTTATCCAACCATAGCTTTGTTCAACATATACATACCACCGAATGAACATATTTCATTTTTCCATATTTTTGTCTAGATTTTAATTATATCAAGCAAAATGTATGGTGCCATATTGAATTTCCACATGATTCAATCTTCCTACAATACCTCTTCCATCGTACAATTCTTCCTAAAACCTATTATAGACTATTCATGTTGTAAATATGTTGGTTAAACCCTTACATTTTTAATAAAATTTATTTTCTTTGTTCTACATACAATTACTGCTACATGTTACCATTTGAGTTTTGACTGGTATGAAAAGAAGCCAGATTAAATAGTTATTTGTTTATCTTTTATTTCACTACGCAAAGAAATATCACAGAGTGCTTGAATAAGCACCATAATCATAACTGATATCTCAGAGATTAGATGGCATGAAGCCACATGACATTGTTAAATTCTTAAGCTGCACATGTATTTCATACTTTGAGAAAAGCCTTTGATGCAAGGCCATACCTATAACAAACCAAAAGATCTAAGATTTGTTTTGGTTTTTTTACTGAAGGCAAGATTTCCAGTCAGTCAGCAGATATCGTTTTAGCGAACACGACACTCATTTTAAAAGGGGGGATATTTTTTGAATAAACAAGGTTGTAAATATGACAAAGGGTATTTCTTGAATAAACAAGGTTGTCAATATGACAAAGGGTATTTCTTGAATAAAAAAGATTTTACAAAATATATAAAACTAACTAGCAAATTTGCCTGAATAAATTAAAACAATAAGAACTACTGTTTTAATGGGTTTTTTTAATTAATAATGACCAAAAATAACTGACTTTTTACAGTAGACTCACGAAATAATAATCCAAATGTAATTTATGATATAAAACAGAACCTCAGCTGGAATAAATTTGATGGGTTAGAATTCTCTTTCAGAACTTTCTCTGAGCAACGAGTGTGAAGTGTCAGCAACTAAAAAGATATCAGCAATGAGTGTGAAGTGTCAGCAACTAAAAAGATATCAGCAACGAGTGTGAGGTGTCAGCAACTAAAATGATATCAGCAACGAGTGTGAAGTGTCAGCAACTAAAAAGATATCAGCAATGAGTGTGAAGTGTCAGCAACTAAAAAGATATCAGCAATGAGTGTGAAGTGTCAGCAACTAAAAAGATATCAGCAAGGAGTGTGAAGTGTCAGCAACTAAAAAGATATCAGCAATGAGTGTGAAGTGTCAGCAACTAAAAAGATATCAGCAACGAGTGTGAAGTGTCAGCAACTAAAATGATATCAGCAATGAGTGTGAAGTGTCGGCAACTAAAAAGATATCAGCAATGAGTGTGAAGTGTCAGCAACTAAAAAGATGTCAGCAATGAGTGTGAAATGTCAGCAACTAAAAAGATGTCAGCAATGAGTGTGAAGTGTCAGCAACTAAAAAGATGTCAGCAACTAAAAAGATATCAGCAACGAGTGCGAAGTGTCAGCAACTAAAAAGATATCAGCAACGAGTGTGAAGTGTCAGCAACTAAAAAGATATCAGCAATAAGTGTGAAGTGTCAGCAACTAAAAAGATATCAGCAACGAGTGTGAAGTGTCGGCAACTAAAAAGATATCAGCAATGAGTGTGAAGTGTCGGCAACTAAAAAGATATCAGCAATGAGTGTGAAGTGTCAGCAACTAAAAAGATATCAGCAACGAGTGTGAAGTGTCAGCAACTAAAAAGATATCAGCAACGAGTGTGAAGTGTCAGCAACTAAAAAGATATCAGCAACGAGTGTGAAGTGTCAGCAACTAAAAAGATATCAGCAATGAGTGTGAAGTGTCAGCAACTAAAAAGATATCAGCAACGAGTGTGAAGTGTCAGCAACTAAAAAGATATCAGCAACGAGTGTGAAGTGTCAGCAACTAAAAAGATATCAGCAACGAGTGCAAAGTGTCAGCAACTAAAAAGATATCAGCAACGAGTGTGAAGTGTCAGCAACTAAAAAGATATCAGCAACGAGTGTGAAGTGTCAGCAACTAAAAAGATATCAGCAACGAGTGTGACGTGTCAGCAACTAAAAAGATATCAGCAATAAGTGTTAAGTGTCAGCAACTAAAAAGATATCAGCAACGAGTGTGAAGTGTCGGCAACTAAAAAGATATCAGCAACGAGTGTGAAGTGTCGGCAACTAAAAAGATATCAGCAATGAGTGTGAAGTGTCAGCAACTAAAAAGATATCAGCAATGAGTGTGAAGTGTCAGCAACTAAAAAGATATCAGCAACGAGTGTGAAGTGTCAGCAACTAAAAAGATATCAGCAATGAGTGTGAAGTGTCAGCAACTAAAAAGATATCAGCAACGAGTGTGAAGTGTCAGCAACTAAAAAGATATCAGCAACGAGTGTGAAGTGTCGGCAACTAAAAAGATATCAGCAATGAGTGTGAAGTTTCAGCAACTAAAAAGATATCAGCAACGAGTGTGAAGTGTCAGCAACTAAAAAGATATCAGCAATGAGTGTGAAGTGTCAGCAACTAAAAAGATATCAGCAACGAGTGTGAAGTGTCAGCAACTAAAAAGATATCAGCAATGAGTGTGAAGTGTCAGCAACTAAAAAGATATCAGCAACGAGTGTGAAGTGTCAGCAACTAAAAAGATATCAGCAATGAGTGTGAAGTGTCAGCAACTAAAAAGATATCAGCAACGAGTGTGAAGTGTCAGCAACTAAAAAGATATCAGCAACGAGTGTGAAGTGTCAGCAACTAAAAAGATATCAGCAACGAGTGTGAAGTGTCAGCAACTAAAAAGATATCAGCAACGAGTGTGAAGTGTCAGCAACTAAAAAGATATCAGCAATGAGTGTGAAGTGTCAGCAACTAAAAAGATATCAGCAACGAGTGTGAAGTGTCAGCAACTAAAAAGATATCAGCAACGAGTGTGAAGTGTCAGCAACTAAAAAGATATCAGCAACGAGTGCAAAGTGTCAGCAACTAAAAAGATATCAGCAACGAGTGTGAAGTGTCAGCAACTAAAAAGATATCAGCAACGAGTGTGAAGTGTCAGCAACTAAAAAGATATCAGCAACGAGTGTGAAGTGTCAGCAACTAAAAAGATATCAGCAATGAGTGTGAAGTGTCAGCAACTAAAAAGATATCAGCAACGAGTGTGAAGTGTCAGCAACTAAAAAGATATCAGCAACGAGTGTGAAGTGTCGGCAACTAAAAAGATATCAGCAATGAGTGTGAAGTTTCAGCAACTAAAAAGATATCAGCAACGAGTGTGAAGTGTCAGCAACTAAAAAGATATCAGCAATGAGTGTGAAGTGTCAGCAACTAAAAAGATATCAGCAACGAGTGTGAAGTGTCAGCAACTAAAAAGATATCAGCAATGAGTGTGAAGTGTCAGCAACTAAAAAGATATCAGCAACGAGTGTGAAGTGTCAGCAACTAAAAAGATATCAGCAATGAGTGTGAAGTGTCAGCAACTAAAAAGATATCAGCAACGAGTGTGAAGTGTCAGCAACTAAAAAGATATCAGCAATAAGTGTGACGTGTCAGCAACTAAAAAGATATCAGCAATGAGTGTGACATGTCAGCAACTAAAAAGATATCAGCAACGAGTGTGAAGTGTGAGCAACTAAAAAGATATCAGCAACGAGTGTGAAGTGTGAGCAACTAAAAAGATATCAGCAATGAGTGTGAAGTGTCAGCAACTAAAAAGATATCAGCAACGAGTGTGAAGTGTCGGCAACTAAAAAGATATCAGCAACGAGTGTGAAGTGTCGGCAACTAAAAAGATATCAGCAATGAGTGTGAAGTGTCGGCAACTAAAAAGATATCAGCAACGAGTGTGAAGTGTCGGCAACTAAAAAGATATCAGCAATGAGTGTGAAGTGTCAGCAACTAAAAAGATATCAGCAACGAGTGTGAAGTGTCGGCAACTAAAAAGATATCAGCAATGAGTGTGAAGTGTCAGCAACTAAAAAGATATCAGCAATAAGTGTGAAGTGTGAGCAACTAAAAAGATATCAGCAATGAGTGTGAAATGTGAGCAACTAAAATGATATCAGCAATGAGTGTGAAGTGTCGGCAACTAAAAAGATATCAGCTGACAGTTGGAAATCTTATTCTGTAACAAGTATTATCTTATATCTTTTTATACCAGTGGGTGATGCATCCTCAACAATCAGTCCGATGCTGATTGTGTTGCTGTCTAGCTGAGGTATGGTCCTGTTTAGTCAGGAAGTCCACTCTCCCAGGCTTTACCTTCTCTTTGAGAAGGGGTTAGTTTACCGCTAATTGTCTGAGGCACCCCTACCAGGGAATTTTTGTAGGCCAGAGTGTTCTAATCCTACTGCACTGGCTTTTCAACTTAACCCCTGACCTTATGTCTAACCTCGTAGAGAGCTAGATAAAATAAGTATGGCCTTGCTCTAATGTCATTGGTATCAGCAAGTACCTGTTGTTCTGCTGCTTTGGTCATCAACCACTCATTCTTCAGTCCTCTGCATCGGTTTTGTAGCAGCTTACCGGATTCTTTGTACATGTCCTTGGTTCATCAAGTGTTCCTCTTGAACATGATAGTTCTAGCTTGGTCCCTCTTCTAGTGTCAAACCAGTCCTCATGTTTTCTGGTAGCAGTGCCAATATGTTCTTCAGAGGCATCATACACTATTTTCTTGAATTACCACAATTGGTTTTCTCCATGTTAAAATCTATTTCTGCAGCACTGTAAAAACTACTGCCTTAGTAATGTGTATTCTGCTTATTCCTTTTTTGTCAACCAATCACGTGTTTTTATTTGCGTATGAACAAACTCCCAAAACACCATAACTTCTTAATCGTATAGAGATGAATTAAAAGAGAAATTGAAATAAAATCAAGTTGTGCTCAGAAATGAAGACTGAACAATTTACCAATTACAAAAACGTTGATTGAAATGGCAATCAAACAGAAAAAGTAATTTTAGTGAAATCTAATCAAGTAAAATTTTCTATTATCATTTAACAACAGATATAAACAAATGACTAAATGAAGTGAATTCTACCCAGAGATTGTGAGTTCAATCCCTGGTGAAGCAACTTAAGAAAAAAATTAATTAATTACTCTAAAAAGGCATAGAATGCAGAATAAGACCAATCTATGCCAGTGGGTTAAACAAAGAGTTTTTTGTTTTTTTTATTAAAACTGTGTTCTGCGGCTACGATAGTCAAATGACATCCCATAGCTGCAATCAGTCCTCCATGCTAGTCCCAGGCCATCTGGCCTTGTCATGCGCAAGTTGTCGTAGGCAATGAAGTTGTTTCGCTGTACATAGTGGTCCTAGTCCCGCCTGCTTGAGGTCAGTACGTAGTGTGCCCAGCAGATTTGTGCAGTGCTGTCCTAGTCGCGGTTGGTAGGCTTGCGAGCCAGTAACGGCAAAGTCTAGTGCCCTCCGTGCGGGAGTGTCAGGGTTCATTCGTAGGACATGGCCTAACATAGACCATCTTTGTTCAACGACCTTTGTGGAGAGGGGGTTTTCGTTGCACAGCTCGTATAGTGCGTTGTTGCTGATAAGTTTTTTCGGCCAGCAGTGACCTGTGATGGAACGGAGGTGTCTGCGGTGGCACGCACCCAGCTTGTCAAGCAAAGAGTCCAATTTGAAATTATTAGAAAGTTCTACAACAAAATGCTCCTGAAGAATGCTGGAGAATACATTTGCAAAAATGTTGTGAAAATGGTCGCAACAAAAATGACGAAAATAGTTGGAAACTTGTACATATAAAACCTTTAAACAAATATATAAATGCGGGTTTTGTTCCATTTTTCGACAATCAGATAACCATCTTAAAGTATTGATGAAAAATTATCTTGATGATAATAATACACAAGGAAAATGTTATTTTAATAACAAGCCAAATGTTAAATATATACAAAGATAGTGGGAAGTTAGAATTAAAAATAAAATAAGTCATATAGTTGATATGTTTATAGAAATAGTTTCACATCATTTTCTGAAAACAAACATTTTTTTTATGACAAATTGATTTGGGCTATGGATGATGGTCGCCCCCTTCAGGGACAAGGGACTGTGATATGAATACTTTTCTCCCTTATCACGATAGCTGAAACAATTGGTCAAAGTTGGACTGAGATCAAAGTGCAGTATCTGTTCTGTCCCCAATCAGTGAAGTAGAAGTCCTTCTAGACTGAGGAAATTTTTATTTTTGTCCCAATCCAGGGTGTCCCTTTTAGGAGAGCAGTTTTTTATCCCACATTAAAAATTGACCTTGTGTCTAACTTAGCTCTCATGGAGTGGCAAGTAAATAAGGCAGGGTGCGGCGAAGGTTAATCGTAAAGTTGGGGCTGCTTGATCTGCTTTTGTATGCCTCCAGTTGTCCTTATGGGGGCATAGAGAAATTTCAATAACAAAGAGGCATATCTAGCTAATATTCGTAAAGTATTGTTTTGTCTTTTTTACTCAAGAAAATGACATAAATCATGAATTTAGTACAAAATAAATTGTTTGAAAGTAACAAAGCAATCTATTTCACTGTAAGTAATTTCTGATCAATTACTAAGACATCGCTGACAAATTAATCTTCAACTTTATTAAATTGATTTATCAGATCCATTTCCTTGACTAAAATTGTGTCCGATTATAAAAACTTCTATCTTTTTTTAACCTCAACTACATTACGTTTCTTTTCTTTTCTAATTTATGAACTGCAACTATTTAACTAAATCATTTGGAATCTCCTAACTAGTCACATGACTAAAATTAATCAACAGGTGCTGCCACGAAACAAAACAGACTGACACGCCACTCATATTACCTCACATTTTAAAAACATTACTGCAAGCTTAATACGTTACACAATTATCTATTTTTTTATTCTTTTATCTCTTACTAGTTGTAATAGGGACAGCTGTTTTAGGTTTAGTTATATTAACTTTTATGCTCAAGAATGTTAGCGTTGGAAGGAATTAACACACGTCAATTAACACGTTGTGTCGGTGATTAATGATGGTTAGTTTATTTTTATTTGGGGAAATAAAGAATCCAAACGCTTTGCTGATAAAATGAAGAAAGAAACAAAACAATAGACACAGAAAAGGGTTCCTTGATACGACAGAGATGCGTTCGAAAATCCATGTTTTCCTTTGGTTTAGAAGATCAAGCACAGCACAAATGAACTATAATACTTGACTGCTTCCTTTTTAAATTTTAGTTCAAGCCAGAGATTACTTCTTTTTGATCGACAGTTTTGAAGTCTTCAAGAAAATCATTTGACAATTTCGCACATTCACAGAATAATAGAACACTGATCATTACTTATTATAAACTGTCCTCATAAGTCATCAAATTGTGTTGATCCCATTCATCATTTTTAATCCTCTCATAATATTCTTCATCATTTAATTGACAACCAATTCATCTCATTAACCTTTGTACTCGAGTAGCTTTTGGTCTTGATAAGTGGTGACTCATTGTTAAAAAGAAATTTACCTGGCATTGCCACTTGTACTTGAAACAACATTTACCCCGAGTGGGTTCAGCCGGCTCCATCAATTCTTGCCACTGTGTCTCTCACGAAGCATGAAAATTTTAAATAAACGATTAGGTGATCTCTAGCCGCTCGCTGTTCAAACGGCGTACTCTGTAGATTCAAGGGCCTAGGTTGGATTCCACATCAGCTTTAACTGTCATCAACCAGGTTTTTCTTTGTCCACCAGATCACTTTTACCAACCCTGTAAGGGAGCTGGGCCAATTGCTTCATAGATGAATTCTCCTGATTGACGGTGAAGGGCATGACCCAGTTAGCGTAGACGTCTCGTGAGGATGAATCATGTGAGGGAGTTAATTTTCTAGGAGAAACATACCGTGTTGTTTGAAAGGAAGTGCTGCCATCGGACACGGAGGATGTGGTGCAGACAGTGACGATCAAAAGTTTCCAATTGCCTAACATCTTCCACTTTCACTGGCCAGGACTCACTGCCATAAACAAAGGAGGATCATTCGCACCAGCACGCTACCTTGATCTATGGCTGTGATGATGGTCCCAAGATATTTGAAACTCTAAACCTCTTCAAGAACATCATTATTGAGGATGATGGATGTTTTGTTTGTTAGGGCAAACCCGGCAGCAAGTATTTTTGTCTGTGAGGCATTTATTTTATCCCAATCTGCGATGCAACATGCTGAAGCTCATTAATAGTTTCGTTCAACGGTGACATCGAGAAACTCTTTTAAGGCATTCGAAGTGACCGAGTCAATGGCGTAATTGAAAAGTGTTGGCGAAAGAACACATCCTTGCCGAATGCCAGATAGTATTTCAAAGGGTTCCGAAACCTCACCGTACATGTGTATGCTGGATCGTGTTGAGCAGTAGTATGCTTTAAGAAAACTGAGAAGTTTAGGCGGAATACCATCTGCTGGCATAACCTTCCAGATGGGTGTCGCAGTTGACAGAGTCGAATGCAGCAGCAAAATCAATGAAACAGATGACTGCCTTTTGTTGGAAGCACCAACGATATTTGGGGATTCTTTTTAGGCCGAAGATTTGATCGGTGCAGCCATGACCAGGACGAAAACCACATTGGTTTGACCTCGTTCTTGAGTCGTGTTCTGATTGGAATCACCTTAGAAGAATCAAAGCGAATATTTTAGCAAGCATCAATCAAGCTGATACCAAAGTAGTTGTTGCAGCAGCGTTTATCACCTTTCTTAAAGAATTGTACTAGTTTTGCATCGCTCCAGTCTTGGGAGAGTATTTTAATCTCCCAGACCCAG
The DNA here is from genome assembly GCA_963556195.1 of Sepiola atlantica. NCBI lineage: Eukaryota > Metazoa > Mollusca > Cephalopoda > Sepiida > Sepiolidae > Sepiola > Sepiola atlantica. The sequence goes on from OY744515.1 coordinate 82,565,527, forward strand.
TCTCGCCCTTTGAGAAAGGGGTTAGTTTATTGCTAATCACCTGAGGCGCCCCTACCAGGGAATGCCACAGGACTTTGTAGGGCAGAGTGCTCTTACTTTAGGGTGTTTGCTTTTTAAATCCATCTTTCCTGACCTTGGTCAAATCTTCCCAAACTGTGGAGGGAGATAAATAAAATCAAGGTGGGGGTGGTGAATGAGAAGTGTCAAAGCTATGCTGCGGGAATTTGAGTTCCTGGTAAGGCCACCCAAAACAGACTGATCTGATACCCAGCGATATTAGGACTGCATCTCTGCTAATAGGGGCTCTGGTGAAAATCAAGAAGCGTCTGATCTTGCAACCGGCGGCTTCAATCCATCTTGTCCCTGCATAGTCTACGAATAATCTGCAGAAAACAAGTCATTCTCCCAACAGGGCTGGGGACCACTAGTGAATTTATTGCTCTCAAGATATGCCATACATTTCCCCATGCTCCTCTCACAACATGACGAGTTCTGGCATGGCGTTCGCTGCCCCAGTGATGCGAGTGACAAATCAGCAAACTAGGATGAGCATGAGGTATAGAAATAAGTATTTTTTGCCTATTGGAACATCAGAACATTGCGCAAGTGGAGACATATTGCTGATTGGAGGGCTTAGAGATAAATAATTAAAAATATAACCATGTCTACAATATTCTGGGGTTTTTTTTAAATAGGATTTTTAAAAATTAGTTTTAGTTTTCTCTCATTTTTTTTTTTTTTTATTTCAATAAATATATTAATAAGAAATAAAAATAATTAAATGTATATTTATTAAAGTTAAAGTGAGAAACACACTGATACTGTTTGAACAACTGGCATTTCATGTAAATGTTCTTGTGGAAAGTTTTTAAATTGGAAAAAGACGGAAAAAGGGGAAAACAAATAAACTACCGAAAGAGAAATATAGAAAGAATATGGATATTTTTTTTTTAAGTGAAATAAAAATAAAGTCACATTCAAAATAATTTAATGGGATTTCATGAATTACCAAGAAAGATTTAAAAAAAAAAAAAAAAAAAAAACAATCTTAGAGAGTTCTACTTTATTCACAACTGAGTGAAACGAGGACAGATCAATCCACACATGTCAAGAGAATACAGACAAAAGGTCATTCAATTACATAACAGGGAATAACAACATTTTTCTCATAGCAATTTCAATCCTGTCAGCCACGGCACAGAATTAAGTGATTCCTCAACGGTTGGCACCTCTCTCCCTCACCCATCCTTTATTTTGATAGTATCGTAGAACTCGATGAAAAACACACAAAAAATATGTTGAATTACATTAATTCCCAAAGAAAAAATATTAGCGACATATCAAATACTTTTTATAAACAATTGCTATCAACACTTACTTTTATGTGTTGTAATTCATTATGATAACAATGTATCTCACTGTTTCAAATAAGGTTTTTAAAGCAGAGTAAAAAGATTTCTGAAAAGATGTACTTGTGTATAATGCGCCCCCCCCCCTTTAATTTTGCTTTTTTGCAAAAAAATCTGGTATGCAAAAGGGATTTGTACCGCATCTTGAATATGCTAATGCACTGAGCACTAAAGTCAATGTGTCCTCTGTAGTTGCAAAATAGTGAATGGGAGGCAGGAAGCCATCTTCATCCTTTCAATACCGTAAGTAATGGGAAATATAAAATATAAATCTATGAATGACTGGAAAACCATGATCATGACAATAACTGAAATAATTATAATCAACTAGCAAGACTATCCAGCATTGGCCGGATAAAAGAAAATAGAATAGAATATGTGTAATATCTTTCTTTTAAAAGATGTCCGTCTGTCTCTAATTTATGCACAAACTTTTGCAACTGCTTCAATATAATAGAAGACAAGCAAAAGAGAAAGAAAGCAAAAAGCTAAAACTCATCAACAGCTGACCGTTTGACCTAATGTTAGTGGGTTTTTTTGTTTTTTTTTTCGAACATTACCCAGTCACAATTAAAAAAAGTAATTTTCATTCTGATACTCAATACACTAATTTAGTCACTGGTGAATGAATGAGGGTTTTTGTTTGTTTTGTTTTGTTTTACTCTAACTAATGGTTATACCGAATCGGAATATGCAAGGTTCATATATGTATCTTTGGTAGTTTCTGAGTTTTAGCCAGACACACCCAAACAGAAATACAACTTTCCTTTATATATAAAAAGATAACTTGCATGAAATGTCAGAAAAGAAAACCAGTTTTATATTACTATGCCGCTTTCAATAATGATAAAAATGAAAAAACAAAAAAAAAACAGACCTCTTGAATTTTTAATAACACGAATATGTAGAGGTAAATTTATTAAGAGTCAAATCTGCAGGCAAAAAAAATAGTGTTCAAATAACAAAATACATCGACTTTATACTTCGTTTGTTGAAGACATTAAATCACAACAATATATAAATATGAATCACTTATGACCAAAAAATCATTCACAATCGACATTTGTACAGTCATGAAAAATCAATGACGAACAGTAAATTGATATCATATCATTTTCTGAAAACAGTCTTTATGAAAAATTGTTTTGTTTGTGGAACCATCAACAAGTTATTGTGTCTACAACAAAATATTCATGAGTGTCCCTTCCCAGAATTTCATATACATAAACAGAATTGATTTGATGGATCATAAAAAACAACTGCGTGTATTTGATGATAGTGGATTATGCATTGCAGAAATCAAGACCTACTTTCTCTCCAAATGAGCAATTAATGTATGTGCATGGTGTAGGTGTTACTTTCTTCCTTCTCATAGACTAGTTGCCCTAACAAAGTTTAGGAGTCTACCCTACTATTTCACCCATAGCTTGAGAGGAAAACCGGTCCCATATCTTTCTCAACAGTATTAGTGAAAGCGACAAAGTAGTCCTGATAGAAGTCTAACATGGTATGCAAAGTTCATGCCTGTAACCACTGAATATTGTGTGTGTGAATAATAAATGATAATAAAAAGTACCTTGCTTTTTTTGTGTATGCCTTCTAAGTTTAATACTATATTCCAACTTCCATGTATGGATTCAAGTTCCTATAATTTGATTATTTTGTTCATATTTTAGCAAATACTTTACTGTCGATGTAACCAAGATATAAAATATAGCTATAAGCAAGGTTACAGAGTCAGAGTTGGAGGTTTTGGAAGGAGTCGGACTCATAAAAATTCTAGGAGTTGGAGTCGGATTTTTTCATCTCTGAAGAATCAACAGACAATTTGAATATTGGAAGACTTTAAAATAAAGAGCCGGAGTCGGATATTTTGGAATTCTAGGAGTCGGCGTCAAACTTTATATCTCGGTTATAAGTTTGACATTTACCAAGAAATAATGTTTAAAAAAAAATTTTTTTTTCTAATGTTAATCTATTTTTTTAAAACGTTCAGAAATCTAAGTAACATTTTATTTTGATTGTTAAATGGAAGAAAGAAATCAACTTTAAGCATAAGTGATTAATGAATATATCTTCAATTCAATGTTTATTTTAGCATTACATTGATTTAATCAAATTGTTTCATTTTTATTATCTTTTTTGTATACGTTTTTCAGTGCAGAGGATTGTATTCTTTTAATGGCATTCAGTTTTTTTAGCTTTTGTAGTCATATTTAAAAAAGGATTTATATAAAACTAGCAGCGTTACCCGGCACAAAAGTGTAACAATCTCTCTCTTCCCCGGTCGCCCATTCACCCCTGCCCCACTCTCCCCATTGCTCGAGCCAAAAGTGTAACATATTTCTATTATTAAAAGTACTATCTCTTTCTTCCCCGGTCATACCACTCACTCCCTCCCCTTCGATGTATATCTAAGTAACTGTTAAAAAAAAAAAAAAATTCTTGGGAGTCGGTGGGGATCAAACCATCAACCTCTCGATCTTCGTTCTTTATCGATAACCACTGCGGCAAACGAAGAGAGTATGAAACCTGATCAAAAATAGGTCACTTGAATGCTTTTAGAATTCATGTTTTTTTTTTGCATGATGCGCATGTGCAAAGCGTACAGGCGACGGAAAAAATTTTTTGTTTTTTTTTTCAATTTCTCGATATTATGCATCCGAAAGATGAATGATTTAGAAAAAAATCAACTTTATGGGTTTGTCAAGTATTTTGGGATCCTTTTGCAGACATACAAACATACATATACACACACAGGGGAGTTGGAATCATCTACTAGACACTTTCCTCGAGTGTCTCTGGTTTCTCTGTACAAGGGTTTGTTAGGACAACCTGACATGAGGATACTTTACTCTACAAGTAAACCCTGACCAAATATTCAAAATAACATAGTATTCAAAGCACAAGTTTCCATCAGCACGGCTATACACTTGCTCATACGATGAATGGTGCACATTCTCCTAATGATTTTACCTCAAGTAACACCACGTAGCTGGATACTCCACCAGACTAGATGAATTCTTGTTATGGAATCCAGTAAGACTAAGAGACCACAAGAAAGATATATTACAACATAGTTAACTGGTCAATTGGGGAGAGAGAAATTAATTTACTAACTCAACGTTTGACAGATAAAGGAGAACTTTAATAGAATATTTGAATATCTATGTATCTCATATAGAGATTAAGTGTTAGCCCCAAGAAGGGGCCCTTTAATTTCTGAGAACTTCTATTGAAGTAAAATGAAACAAAAAAAACACAAACAACCCTCCCTTATATAGGAGATAATAATTGCTCTTTTCTTTTTGGAATTTAATTTAGATGAAGAGTAGAGTTTGTCCGACCCGCCTAACTTCTGACACATTAAAGTACAAACAAAAGTATCAATAAAACTTTGCTCAGATCCAAACCTTTAACTGGAACGCTACAGACAACATATCCATTGCACTTGCACTGTGCTGCTTCAACACTAGGAAAACATTGTGTAAAATATACCACGGATACCACACTGATCGAAGTCACAGAACACTGTAATCGCAGGGAAAATTGCAAATTCAAAAGTAAATGATCACATACTTTTTATGTGGGTGCTGTTTTTTGGTAGGGTACTATGTTTATACAATGAACTAACACCTGTAGCCAGAATCCCCCCCCCCCTACCTTAATCAGGATTGCAGAGTCAGAGGTTTTGGAAGAAGTCAGAGTTGGACTTGTAAGAATGTTAGGAGTTCGAGTCAGAATTGGATTTTTTAATCTCCGAAGAATCAACAGACAGTCTGAATATTGGAAGACTTTAAAATAAGGAGTTGGATATTTTGGAATCCTAGGCGAAGTCGCAAGGTATAAGGTCCGTCTCGAGGTGGACCTTATATCTTGCGATTTCGCAACCTTGCCATTAATAAAATGTTCGTTTCAAGTATACAAATCTCTGTATTAATAAAATTATCAGATAAGATCTTGTGTGTACGTGTTTCTCGCCTATACGTAACACTGATAAATACACATTTGATTATTTTGTATTATTAATCAGATATCAATTGAAATCAAAAATAAAATACGGGAAAACAAAAACGATCTTTCTTTTTTTTAAATCCTATTTAAAAGAAAATTGAAAACATGACCCTATTTTAAATTCTTTTTTCTACGCCCTTCATCATATTTGGTTCGACGTCCTTTTTACATGCTGACATTTAACTTCCAAACTACGCTATCTCTGGACAGGTCTTTATCCCACTTTCTCTCAGGTCCATTATCATCACTTCCTTCCATGTTTTCCTTGGCCTTCCCATGCCAACTGACCCTGCCACCTTAACTGTTCTATATCTACTAACTCAAGAATTCTCTCCCATTCTTTCAACGTGACCATGTCAACAAAGTCTCCTGTTCTGCACACGTTTTCCTATAATGTTCAGATTTAATCTTCCTCTAAAGTCTTCAGATTTAAGCCTATTTTTAAAACTCACATACATACATTCTCATATCATTTCTCTCCATGCAACGCATGTCCTCAACCTTCATTGGCCAGGTTTTATTTCCATACATTATCATAATTTACTGGCAAATGCCAAATAAATATAGCTAGTTCGATATATAAAATCGTTGTTGGTGACTTTACACGATCATGTGTGCACGTGCTTGGTGACCAACTTCAATTAAAAAATAAGTAAGAAAAAACAAAACCTATCACCATTTGCTTCATTTTAAGACAGAGATCCATTTCTCTGTCACAGTAAAACTTTACACCTGATGACAGCATGAGTAAGACAACAGTAAATTATAGGTTGCTGCAATATAAATGTGCAGTTAATTTGAATATCCAAAATACAAACACAAGCTGGTGCAAGGTACAAAAATATCAATTCAGGGAGATGAATACTGAACATCAACTTAGACAATAACAGTGAATATAGATATCAAAAGATAAATAGATACAGATCTGTCAGAACAATACATTCATCTTTAAACATTTGTAAATAGAAATATCATTTTCATTGATAAACATCATGAATTCTTAAAACATCTATATATATATATATAAATCAATTTCTGTGTGTGTTTGTGTGTGCCCTATATAAAAAAGGGTTAGAGAATCTACATTTTCGTGTTTTTCAGCCATAATTTACAAAGAAAACACTGTAATTTCAATGTATTCTTTCCACTCTGCATTTTCTTTCAAAATTATTTTACGTTTCTTAAGCTTCTCTTTGGACTAGGGTGGGGGGGGGGACTTGGGAAAGGTGTTTTTTTGTAGTGCTCTGGAGGCATCCTTAATTTTATTTGGCTGGTTTCAGTACCACTCTAAACGAGAGCAATAAATGTAAGATTACAGTTTTACATTTGGTAAGTGGTATATAGCAATCCAAAAGTGCTCAACATCCTAGATAGAGCAGGTGTGTTTAAATGCAGCATTGTCCAGGAGAAAGAGCTTTTCAGTTTTTTGTTAACTCGGTGTTACCCAGGAGCCATGATAGTAATACTACAGTATTATATTTGATAAATAGTATAAGTTAATCCAAAGTGCTCAATATCATAGATAGAGCAGGTGTGTTTACTCAGCATTGCCAAGAGTCATCAATATCCTAGATAGAGCCATCCTACATAGAGCAGGTGTTTTTAAACGGTCTTGTCCGGGAGGAAGATTTCCACTGTATTTTGTTATACTATTGTATACCAGAAAAGCTACTCTAGTTGCTCGCTGTTCAATATTTTAGAGCAGGTGTGTGCAATAATATAGTAGTACATTTTCCATGTGGTATATGCTTGATGGAGAAAGGAAAGACAAGAAACTCAGCGTTGACGGAGAATACACTAAAATAAATATAGGTTTCATTATATTATTAAGGGGGACGGGGGCAATAAGAAACTCAGCATTACCCGGGAATAAATGAAGACAATATAGATTTCATTATATTTTTGAGTAAGTGGAGGATATTTTGGCTAGTCAATAATATAATGACCAAACAATACTGTAATAATTAAATTTAACTTTCAAAATCATATTTAAAAAAATAACTTGTTAAATAACAAAACAAAAGCAAAAATTAAAGTAGAAAGACTCCCGGACAACACTGAGTAGGTAGAGCTATATATAAACAACATGTTGTGCAAGGTCTTTTCTTTTTCCTCGTATAAATAGCTCATATTTTATTCATTTACTTATCTTATATTTAAATCATGTTTATAGATATCAAATTCCATAAATTTGTTTTTGAATCTAATTTAGAAAATGTAAAAATCTTTAAAGTGTGAGTTCATATTCTGAATAGAAAATAGTAATTTTTAAAAAATCTGCCGACAAATCCAAATGAAAAATAAAGCATGAAGTACTAGAATTGACTCATCATTATATAAATGGAGAAATTTGTTGTTTGTTTTGTTTTTTAATTCAAGCAGAGAAATGTTCGTGTAAAAAGGTTATTTGATGAAATTCATTTTATTGCATTTAAAAAAAATATATAAATTGTCAGATTTGGTTTGTTTCGCCGTATCTCAACAAAAGGCATCCTAGTATTAAGAAGTCATCCTGGGACTATTATGTAACAGTTAAAATGTTTTGATTTTCTATTCTGAGATATTTTTAAAAGGTAAAAAATACTTTTAAAATATACAAAAGGGGGAAAAAAAAAATTATGAATTTCACGATTATAGACGATTTTGAGGAATTTAGTTTATTGCATAGACATGAAACCTGCATTGACTTAAACTCTTTTAGCTTGTTTGACAGCCAAGCAATGCCAGATGGTGCATTTGCTAGTTAATCATAAAACTATTCTTAAAAGATAAAAACATTTTAAAAATGATTGGCATTAAACTATATAGCAAGGTTGTGGAGTCGGAGGTTTTGGAAAGAGTTGGAGTCAGTTTCATAAGAATGCTAGAAGTTGGAGTCTGTTTTTTTTTTTTGAATCTCTGAAGAATAAACATTCTTAATATTGGAAGACTTTAAAATAGGGAGTCAGAGTTGGACTTTATACCTTCCGACTCCGCAACCCTTCTATATAGAAAATATTGTTTATGGATAATCTTCAATCTAATAAACATTAATCGATATAATTTTAAATATATTTAGACGACATTTTTTCTCATTGAAACGGATTTGTATTATATAACAGACTCGTTCCGCTTGATAATCCTTTTATTTAGTGTTTCATTCTTTCAGAGAATTTCTTTACTCATTGCTGAAAGAAATATTCCAAAATTCATGGTTGCCCAAGTACTTTCAATTCCTCCAGAAATCATTATTCAGACAATCTCAAATTGACACCCAGAGGAGGTGGGGTAATTATAATCGATACATTATAAAAGTGAAATATACCAAAACCAGTCTTGTTGAATTATCTCAGGAAAATGATGTTAAGCATTTCGTTACTCTGTTAAATTACAAGTTTAAATTTCTGGTTAAATATGCAAATATTTGTGGCAAATTTGGAATAAAAGTATCACGTTAATATTTTTACTAGAAAAAAAATGTGACACGTCGGGTCAGCTATTGAGCTCAGGTTAAATTGTTTGGATCATGAAAAAGAGTTTGCAAAGCCAGTTAAATAAAAAGATCCAATTTTGATCTCTTTCTGCTAACTACCTCTCTCCCCACTCTCACTTCAGCAACAGGTTAAAATAGTATTATGACTTGTAGTGTTTTTTTCTCCTATAGTTTATAAGGAGTATTCCAATCTAGAGTTTTATAGTTTCAATAGTGGACACCTTCACCGTTGCCACTTTATTATCTTTTTGCCGTTTCATTTCAGCAGTACAGAAAGAGAAATGGTAATTACTGGGAGGATGCACCTCTTTGGACAGTTTTTTTTATTTTCATAATTCTTGTCAAAGTGAGTTTGCGAAGCCAGTGAAATTTTTTAAATAAAGGCATAATCCAAAATGAGTCTCTTTTTGCTCACTATATCTCCTCCGCTCTTTCCCCTATCCATCGAGGGGTTAAATTGTGTTACTATTTCCTCGGTGTCGCCTTCGTTAATCTAAAACGGAGGAGGAGGAAGGTTAAAGGAAGCAACAACATTGATAAACACAGAGAATGAAAAAGACGTGAGAGAGAAATAGAGAGCATATAAAATAAGAGGGAGGGGTAAAACATACAGTGAGAGAGGGGGAAAGTGGTAGAGAAAAATCTAGTGAGAGATGAGTCATTTGGTAAATTAATTGCAAATTATAGCTAAAAAGAACAATTTTTTTAAATATTTTTTCCCAAACATAACTCAATCCCGGAAGTCAGGAATATTTTAACTTGTATTTTGTGTGATTAGAATATATAGTAAACAAACATTGATTAACTAGGTTTTAGTATATAGATATATTATGAAAGACATATTTCATATTTCTTTTTGTTCAATGTAGGCTGTCTGGATTTTATGTATAATTCTTTTATAATATGATCACGTAATCTTAAAAATTTGAAGAAATAAAAAAGAATCCTACCATATGATATGAAGGGGAGCTAAGACTTATTTGTGAAAGAATTCTAACACTCGAGCACGAGCGGAATGTTTCCAGGTGTGTAACCTGTGAAAGGATTGGTCACCTAAACATGACTCATTCTAAAGAAACAAAATTTAAATATTTCTTCAGGGAAGTTCTGAATTTTGTAAAACTAGCAGGGCTACTCGACATTGGCAGGGTGCATGAATAACAAAATGGAAGAATCTTGAAAAAGACTTGTGTAACATATTTCTTTTAAAACTTCTCTCCCTACCTCAACTGGTTCAATAGAATAGAAAAAAAAACATGAAACTTGACTATATTATTTGGACTACTGTTCTCATCTTGGATGTTATTCTCACAACGTTTCGACCAATGTAACTTCCGACCTTCTTCGGGTGTATCCTGAACTCAGGAATCTGTATGGAATTTAAAACGGAATTCTTCATTTAATCCACGAGGGTAGATTGCTCTTGTTCTGTCAGCCATAACCAAGTAGAAGTCTTAATTTGTAATTTTATTCTTAGTATCATTCACACTGAGGATTGAACCTTCAACCTCCAGAAGACTGTCACACAGAACTGATTATTAATAAGGACTTTATCCGTTCCACCATCGCTCCTGGGGCTCTTTTCCCTGTAGTCTTAAATAGACATTTTTCACTCTCCAATCTTTATGGTTCAACGGGTCAAATTCCAATCTTTATGGTTCAACGGGTCAAATTCCACTCTCTACGGTCTTGTTTAATCACTTGCTTCCAAATTTTCCATGGCCAGTCAACCTTCTTGCAATTAAACACATCTATGCTTCTACAATGGTTTATCCAGGAGGATGAACGCTCCACACGACTGTACCAGCGTAACAGATTTGTCCTTAGGATAACGTTCATGCTAGAAAAATTCAGCGCTTTCAGCAAATCCTCTTACTACAAATAATTCTAAACATTTATACACTCCAAAATTATTGAATTAAATTGCATCAAATTTGGTATAAAAGGGTTCTTGAAATGCTGTAACGAAATTAAGAAAGCTAATTATGACGCTCAAATAAAGCCCTCACAGCCCTCCTCCACAAGAGCTAGAATAAAAGCCAACTTTTGGCAAATTTTTTTTCTTCTGTTGATTCAAACATCGATGATAGAAAAAAAAGGCGAAAGTGTAACTCAAACCGAAGATTTATTTTCTCTAAGAAATAGTAAATAAAACATTAAGAAATCATAAGGTTGATTTCAGGAGATCAGTTTAAATGATTGACAAAAGAATGAAGCAATAAAATTCATTCAAACAATGTACAAGGAAGTAGCAAATTGACCTCATACATTTATTGTAAATCTTTTAATAGAAAAGTGACTTTTTTTTAAAATGTATATACAAGAAAGAAACCTTTTAACCGACTTTTGTCGAATGTTGTTTATTTATTTATTTATTTATTTGTTATGCCTCCTTGGGAATCTCCCCTTTAACTATCTTCTCAATTCAACTGTTAAAAAAAATAGCCTTTTTAGCTGTTAAATAAAATAATGTTCTTTACTTTTCTTGTTTAATTTCCATCCTGTATACAATATACTGTATACACGATAAAGTATATAAATTTTAAGAATTGTTCATCTAATATATAAAGTAAAGTCAGTCTCTTTCAATTTTTTCTCGAAGATAGCTTTCTTCCTACAAAATCAATATTTGATTCTGGTTCTTCAGTTCTTTTGATGGATCGTTGTAGCATGTTGTTAAGAACAATAAAATATAATTTCTTCCAGAAAATACTTTGACCGGATAGAAATTATTTTCATATGGATGCCATCTTTAAAAACAGGGATGTAACTGTATTCATCAATACAGTGTTACTTCCCTTTGTTTAAAACAAACATTTTTTTTTCTTTTTTATTAAGAAAAGTTTGTATATTTTTACTAGTATAAATAAGTATCAAATTAATCTGGTTTTAACCGTGAATAGGAAGTTTGTCTTTTGTTTGGTGGTACTTTGACTAATAGTTTTGAACTAATAAGTGTTTATTATGATCATCATCATCAGCAGCAGCAGCAATCACATTACAATTTTAATCATCATATTTAAAGGGTGCTTGATACCAAATTGTGCACAATTCTGTCCGGTAGCTTTAGGGTCTATAAGGGATCAACCAACAGGCAAAAGTGATCAATTATAATGCAGATCTGCATTGTATCACCAAAAGGTAGAAAGCATTATTGAATTTCAATTTAAAAATAAAATCCAAAATCAAAGATTTATTTCATTTTACTGTACATGAAACAAAAGGTTTATGAAGTTTCACCGGTTAACCCGTATTATACGCGAAAGTAGAGTTTTATCTTCAGTTTTAGTGCAATATGCTTTGGATCAAAGAAAATCTTATCTTCAAAAAAAATTTTTTTGCACCCCAAGCAAAGGCTTACATGTGCATCTTTAGATTATTAAAGTGGTTGTTCAAAAGAAACACGACATCAGATTATTAAAGTTGTTTATATTCTGAGAATTTAAGAATAGAGGAGAAAGAAAATAATTGAGTAAACCAGGACTTCGAAATCTGAGCAAAGAAAATTGGCTGACACAGACTTTAAAAAAAAAAAAAAAAAAAAAAATGGCCACAACAAATATTAAAATTTTGTGTCATTAAACGTTTTAATAAGCCATTTAATAATGACACAAAAATTGATACTTTTTGTTTTTGGTATTTACATAAATGTATCATTGGGGGGTTACATTTTGTTCATGAAGAATTTTTTTAAATATATAAAACAAAGAAAAAAACTTTAAAAAGAAACTAGATCCTCCATGTACAGATGGTTTGTCTAGTATATATATATATATATATATATATATGCCACTTTCCAGAGATGAGCCGTGACTCTGGTCATAAGTCGTCTGTTTTAATAGATGACATCCTTTTGTTAATTCGTTTACGCCATAAAGGATCTAATGTCTTCCACCCGTTTTAGTGGATAACATCATCCTTTTGTGACGTCATCCAGTGTGCAAGAGGATAAACAAGAAAGATCCAGTTTTAGTAGTATACTAGACCCTCCTATATATTATTTGATTTATAAAATAATTACCCACGGACACGTGTTTAGCAATCTACGGCTCTTCAGCGTGGCTGAATTTTGGTGTGCGTGTGTGTGTGTATGTATGTGTATATATATATATATATATATATATACTAGAATAAATATGCTCCTTCTGGTAGCATAATTTTGCTAGGCTGGCAGGATGTCATGATGAACAAACTATATACACTAACCTTCAACTGAGGAGGTAATGCCTGGTAGGATTGTATCATTACAACAGAACACTGGGAGGATCTTCCCCACAAAAAGAGAAGGAACAACTGAAACGATACTACTCCCCCCACCAAAACAAAGGAGAAAGTAGTACCTGGGAAGATGGCTTCATGACAACAAAACAGATATTACATTAACCCTCCCTCAAAGAGGATGTAGAACCAAGAAGGATTACCCCCAACCCCTTAAAAAGGAGGAGGTAATTCCTAGGAGGATGGTCTTATGACAACAGAACCGAATATAATAATAGATTAAATCAGTTTTTTATTCATTTAAAAATGCATAGTCATAAAACATTATTTTGATAGTTCCTTGCCGGTTTTGCCTAAGATCAAAGTGTAGTATCTGTTCTCAGCATTACAGCAAGATCGGACGTGAATTGAAAATCAATACGTTAACGGAAGAAAGGAAGGGGAGAGGGAAGTGGGGCACGCAGATAGACAGCCAATCAGTAGCTCGTTTGCTAGCTAGCCACCGTTTTTTTCGTTTTTCCGGTCGGTAAGAACTTTCACGAGCGATGTTTATAGTTTTTCTTAGATTTATCATTTATTCATTAAATCATTTTAATTAATTATTGTTAATATTGCTGAAATTATTGGACATAGATAAAATAGTTCCATAAGATTAGAAATAAATTACATCAAATAAAGTGTTTAAAAAATAGATATGCAAATTAGCCTATCTGATATCTGTCTTTAGATTAAATTTTATGGCAAATGTCTATGTTGTATTATTGATTTAAATAACAGTAAACAGTTTTGATATAAATATTGGAGTGATAAATGAAAAAAACTTTTGCATTAATTCATTTAGATATATATATTAGTCCACAACATCAGACGAGACACTTCTACAAGACCAAGAAGGATATTATGGAAAAAAAGGTTATACCTTTAATTGTCTTAGCTCTGTCGAAGCTTATTTTTATCAAGCGAAATATTAGCTTAAAAAAAAAAAAATCAAGATGAAGAAAAAAAAACAGAAGGTATTTTGAAATATTTTGAGAAATGTTTTGAAATATTTTTCTTTTGATTTAATTACTCGCATCTAATACATGGTTTCTTTGAAGGCATTTTGCCTCATATATATATAAAACATTAACTCAAGTCTTCCTATTTTAAAAAACCTACTCCTGAAAACGACTAAGAAAGTCGAAAGCACTTGAAAGAAATGGCCGAATTAAGAACAATCAGTGAAATACTCTATGGACTGCCACCTGAAACCAGAAGGATAGCTCGACGGTTTGAGAAACTTCACAAAGAAGATTTACAAACGACAAAGTTCCGTGACGTTCAACAACGCTTGCTTGGATGATGACTTGCTGCCTAAGTATATATATATATATAGATATATATATATATATATATATATATATATATATTTTAAAGAAAGAAAGATGAAGATATAAAATTACATAAAATTAATACAAATTTTATTAGATCGAAAGTTCAGATGCAAGGAGTTACATTAATCCTTAAACCATGATTTTTCAAAGATAAAACTCTTCTCGTCAGAGGATAAAATTTGGTAATGTGGTATTTATAATAAATAAATATTACCTAGTTCCATTTCACTTTGAAAAATTGAAGAATAAAACTAGAAAGGTTGGGGATAAAGAAATAAATGGACGGGAAGGAAAAATTAGCAGTATTGAGTAAGGATTAATGTAACTCCTTGCATCTGAACTTTCGATGTAATAAAATTTGTATTAATTTTATGTAACTTCATGTAATTTTATGCAATTTCTTATCTTCATCTTTCTTTCTTTAAAATTGATTGCTCTACTCAATGTATTGAGCTTTACTGTATCGCGATAGATTACTTTACGATACTTCAATTATCGTTAATTCTATTATCATTAGTATATATATATATATATAGGTCTTCTATGTTCTCTTTTAATGAATGATGTCAACAATTTGTTACTTCAGCATTTATGACATCATAAAGGATCTATTCCCAGTGTCTTCAACCCATTTTAATTTTTCATACAATGTGCATGGGAGAAACAAGTATATAAATTATAATCAACAATGTTAAATGGTAATCAAAATGATTTATTTGTTTTGGTCTAAATAAATTTTAACGAGGTTGTTCACCCCATTTATTTGATCCAAGTCAATGTGGTCTAAGTCATAGCTCTCAACGATGCACAAAAGAATTATTTACGAGTTGAGATAGAGTGCTTTATCATGGTTTTATATGATCATAAATCATGCTTTTAAGAATCATTTGTCTCATACCTAAATATTTTTATGGGTTGTCATGTGTGTCAATGGTGAACAACAACTATAAATCAAAGTGAGACTAAGCTCAAATGTGAAAACTATTCCATTCAACCAAGAGTAAATTCTTAAAGATGAGTCGCAATTAAAAAAAACAAAAATGTTCTGTCTTATGGCTGCAAATAAGATTTGAACCTCAGAATTTAAAAATTCATGTAGTCTGTGTGCCTAATATATATACATATATACACATATATACACATATATATATATATATGTGTGTGTGTATTTAGACAGCATTTTTAAATTAAGGCAAACATTATTTAATAACACAGAGTGTTTTTGTTTGATAAGACTTTTTTTTTTTTTTTCAATTTTTCAAATGGTCGATTTAGTGTTTCGGTCAAATTGATGTATGTACGTTCCATGTGTTTCTTGTTCCATTTTATTTCCTTTTTTGCAAGTACTTTCGATTTGATTCGTCAAATCATTTTCAGACAATGTTAATTTTGGTTCCTTAAAAATATGTCTTTACTGTTGAGTTTTTTTTAATTATTATAACGGCCAGTAATTTACAACTTAAAAGGAGCGTCTATAATATTGAGATGTTACATGAGAGCGTGATTACGTTCTAAGAGCGTGCAAGATTCAAAAGTTTGCTTGCTTCACCGTTAAGAATTTGATTATGTTCTGAGCGTGTTCAAGATTCAAACGTATAATTGCTTAATGGCTTAGAATTTGGTAACATTAATTACTATGCTAAACACTTTAAAATATTATGACTAGTTTCTTAATTCACATTATTGATTGTGGGATGTTTAGTTTTAATCTTTTGGTGTTGGTATCGTGGTGTATTATTTCAGTATTGTTAACTAGTGTGTGTCTATATTGAGAAGGGGGCAGTCATGTTTTTTAGGTGTTGGCAAATGGAGCTAGTGTCAGAGAGATGTAAGGTTAGTCTTCACGAAAGTGTTGTGGTTGTGAAACCGATGTAAGAATTAGTTTTATTATTATTGTCGGAGATACATTCTCCCATGGGGTATTGAAACTGATATACTACATTGGTTCTTCCTAATGTATTTTGGGTCTGAGAAGTGTTATTTTTTACTACATGGTTTGATGTTTATTTTTTTGTAATAAATGATGAATCTTATTTTATTATCAGAGTTGATGGGGGATATATAGCGATGTATTATATTTTTAATAACTTTTTCATCCAATTTAAGGTTCGGATACATTTGGTTACAGTTGAATAGAGTAATATAGTGGAAAATATTTAGCTGATTATTATTAGTATTGTCTAAGTTTCTAATCATTAATTTTATTGTTTTGTCTACAATATAATTAGGAAATTGATTATTAATTAGAACTTGCTTAATGTTTTTTAATTCGTTAAGGAATATTTTTTTGGTTGAAAAGATTAGCTTTGCACGGTTTAATAGATTTTTAGTCATTGCAATTTTATATCGATATGGACATTCGCTTTTATAACTTAAAATGCATGTATTAATAGAAGTAGGTTTTTTATAGAGAGAAATGATGAATGTGTCACTTTTAGAGTCAATGAGAACATCTAAAATCGGAATTTTGTTTATTAACATTAAAGTATATAGAAAAAAACGTTGACTCGGCTTTAATATTATAATAATAAATAGATATATAATATGGTAGAGTCAGTCAGTTAGTCAATTTGGGTCATCAATAGCTTCCGTCCTACAAAATTAATGTTTGAGCCAGTCAATTACAGTAATTATCAGTCTGCATTCTTAAAAATAACGATTGAAATTCCAATGGATTTCATCGATTATATATTATATAAGGACCGATATTTCTTTTAGTAACAGACAATTTCCAGTATTAATCAATAATTTTCATTGGCTAATTATTGTTGAATTTTTGGGGGGTGGGGAACAAAGACAGGTTTTGTGGTGTGTTTCTCAATTTTTTTTTCGAGTTAAAAATTTGTTAAAATCTTTGAATAAGCGTGAAAGAAATGTTAGTTGATGAAACATGTATTCGTTGAAATAAAAATATTACTATGATTTTTATTATGTTATGTTTATTTTTAATATTATAAAAGTAAGAAGTGTACTTACTAAACATGGAAGTGCATTTTCCTATTTTGTAATGCAGCGTGTGATGTGTTTCTTTTAATGTAATCCGTTATTCCATAACGTATAGATGTTATGTTTTCGAAATAGCGGTATGATATTCCCGTAATCTGTAATTGGCAATGTTTCTGTTTAATTGTTATGAATGGAATAAAAATTGGCGGTGTTTGGAGTGGTGGGTAGAGTAGATAATTTGCAGTGAGTAAGTATAGTGACCAGTCTATGTAGATGTTGTATTTGATGGATGGCGTCACAAAATGATGTCATCTAATGTGCACAGAGACAAACAAGCAAGATACCAAGATCCAGAGTTTTAACAGTATATCACTCCATATCCAGGTTTATCGTCTATGTTCCCTTTGACAAGAGGTTTGACGTTGTTTGGCTGTCCTTATACTAAGTCTCCAGTAATCATGATTGTGGAGATTGACTGTGTCCATTTGCCATTGTTTACAGTCTTGCCTGATGATTTCTTTCCATGTCTTCCTAGGGTGCACAAATTTCTTTTTGCTGTCCAGTCTTAGCTCTCTGCATGTGCTAATATACACCTTGCTTCTTTCAACATGCCCGAACCAACAAAGACACTTTGCCCTTATTAGGACATCAAGTTTTGGAATGGTCAATTTCTCAAGTAGAGTGTTGAGTGTCTGACCTAATGTTCTGGATATGGTCCGGCTTTACATTGCATATTCACCTAATAATTGCCCTGTCATTTCTCTGGACTCGAGCAAGTGAGGCCTGGGTGAGGACCCAACACTCACTGCGATACAACATCACGCTTCTTATGCAGCTATCATAAACCTGGTAATAATTGGGATGGCTCGGGATGTTAGGATTGGGAGAAGTTCTCTAAACTGTCCCCAAGCTATCTTGATTGTGATGGTCAAACTTAGTTCGCAGTCACCTCCAGCACTCAGCATATCTCCTAGGTAGTGAAAGGAGTCTATCAGCTCTAGGGTGTACTAGTATATAGATATATAAAATGAAAGACTACCAAATTTGTATGATTATGTCATGAGAGTGTTTCTATTTTAATTCTGTATGTGTGGGCGAATGTAATTTGTGCATCGTAAATATGCAAAGTTTACAATAAAATGTATATAACTATATATTGTCTTCTGTATGTTTGTGTAAGGTGTCACCTTGTTCAAGGAGTTTTGTCTGTGTTTGATTTGTTCTTGTGGCAGTTTTTATTGTTTCTCGCCCATAAACCTTTTCACTTTTTCATTAGTTATCTTTTTTTGTTTTTAAATATAATTTTTTGTTTAAGTAGTTTATCAGCCTAATTTCTATTAAATAAAATAACAAATATAGCTTAATGATTACCAATTGAAACATATTTAAACTAAAAAAGGTGAACACGTTAAATAATAGGTTTACTCTGTTGTGCTAAGGCAGTTGAAAAGTCCATTAGATGGAAACCTTGACTGTGTTGATGAAAACCATATATAATATAAACATCAACTTCTTCTCAAATTCGAACAGAGTCAAAGCAAGACACACAAAGGTTCGATATCTTTTCATGTAGATCTTTATGACAATAATAAATATTAAATGTGACTTATCTTAACACACAAACACACATATTTTTGAATTATCTACTAGACACCATCCGAAGTATCTTCGGTCTCTCTGTACAAGGGTTTGTTAGGACAACCTGACATGAGCATACTTCTTCCTACAAGTAAACCATGACCAAATATTCAAAATAACATAGTATTCGAAGCCCAAATAAGATCCCCTAAACATGGCTATATACTCGCTCATACGAGGAATGGTGCACCTGGTAATGTTACCTCAAGTAACAGCACTTAGCTGGATACACCACCAGACTAGATGAATTCTTGTCCTGGAATCCAGAAAAACCAAGAGACCACACGAAAGATATACTGTAACATAGTTAACTGGTCAATTCGGGGAAGGACAATTTATGTTCTGAACTTCTTTACAAACTCAACGTTTGACAGGTAAAGGTGAACTTTAATGGAACACTCGAATATCTATGTGTCTCATACAGCGATCAAGTCTTAGCCCCAGGAAGGACCCCTTCATTTGAGAACTTCCACTGAAGTAAAATGAAAAAAAAAAATATATATATATAATATACTAGCAACCCTAGTTGAAGTCAGTGTCTCTAATGATACGGTCTTAAACAAAGCTGAGAAGATAACTAAATACCAAGATCTTATGTATGACATGAAAAGAAACTGGAATCTTAGGAAGATCTCCATCATTCCAGTAATCATACAATCTACCGGGCTCATGAAAAAGAATTCCAAAAACTACCTGATGAACCATGTGTAAGAGAGATCCAAACAATTGTGCTTAAAAGTATGATTATAATCATAAAAAGATCTCTCTGTTGAGACTGAGCAGGTAAATGTCTGGCATCCGGTAGGATGCCCTAGCCCCAGAAAAAACGAAGAGATAAGAAAATTGAAAAAAAGAAGTGACATACTAGTGTACACCCTCCTTGACGGAGAGGGGGGGGGGAATTATGCTTCACCAGTGTTCATATTCGATATATATATATATATATATATATATATATTACTTCATGTATCCACATAAAATGTTATAAGGAGATATCATTTTTTATGTATCAATTTTCAGTATTTACTTCAACAGTGCAGATACGTAAGTAGAGCTAGGTAGTAAGCTATGAAAATATATTTATGCCAATTAAGTTACACAGAGGATTCTATTTCATTTTCATGTAGACAGTAATCCTGAAAAATGAGACAAAAATTCCCAACCTTTTTCCTCTTATTCCAAATATAAGAAAGATTAACAAAACCTAAAAAAAATCTAAATGCCACTTAAAGATTGAAGAATATTAAAAAATAAAATCTATATTTTCTTAATTTAATCTAAAATTGCTCTTCTTATTTTAAATTTAACCCTAGGCATGTAAACTATGTTCTTATTTATTTTGCAATTAATTTTCATGGCTACAAAATTGCCAGAGGCAATTGTAATTAATTCCTGCAATATACTGAACAATTACCAACATGACATCTTAAATGGTTTCAGGGATAAATAAAATTGAAAAAAAAATAAATAATGTCCAAAACAAGTAAAAGTATTTGATATTGTCTATTTAACTAATTCATATCTATATATAAAGTTGTAGTTCTTGTCTGTGTCTGTTTGCTTGTCCACAATCCGTACTGAGGTTTTAGAGATAGACCCCCATAACAATATATATTCTAAGGATACATTACCCACGTTACTTGGATAAGTGCATTTCATTTTGATCAAATGAAGATACACTAATCTCATGAAGTACTTTATTTATAACTTTAAAATTATTCAAATTAAAAAATAATAGAAATAGTAATAAGGGGTTCAGGGCTTGGAGCAAAGGTGCACAGAGGTCCTCATTCATTTTTGGTAAACGCAGGTGCGATTCAGCAGGGGTTAAAAACTAGAAATTAACTGAGAATTATTTTAATAAATGTCACTTTACTTACAGCCCTTTCACCCAATCAATAATGTGTACATCATTGGACCCCACACTAAAAATTTAATAATACATAAAAAATAGTTAACATAGTGTTATGGGTTGGACGTAATAGAGCATGGGGTTCCCCATTCAATCCTGGAAAACACAGTCTTCCTGCTATTACATTATTTATTTTGAGTATAAACAAAGGATCCCTTGAGAAGGGGTTAGTTTATTGCTAATCACCTGAGGCGCCCCTACCAGGGAATGCCGACGGAGCTGCTTAGGCATCTTTTGTAGGCCAGAGTGCACCTCCTCTAGTGCACTGGCTTTTCAAATCCCTACCTGACCTTGTGTCTAACCTCTTAACAAGGAGGTAAATAAAATTTAAAAAATCCTAATATCTAATTATTTATGGCAAAAAAAATGTTTCCGAAAGTAACTTCGTACGGTTAAAATAATAATTGAAAACTATAAAATATTACTAAGTTCCATATGTATTCAATATCTGTTAAAAAGTAAAAAATAAAAAAATTTTAAAAAAATAACTTCTTTTGATAATAGAGAAAAGGGAACTTTCAGGGTGGGATGAAAGTGTAATATCTGTTCAGTCCTCAATTAGTGAAGGAGATATCCCAGTGCCTCTTTTTGGGGAGCTGAACTTTTACTCACATTAAAAACCGACCTTACGTCTAACTCTACCCTTGTAAACAAAGTAAATAGGAAACTAACTCCGCTAAGATTAATAAACCATCAGATGTACACTACAAGAAGAAATAGTAATAATCATTAACATTTTAGAAAATGGCTCAGGAGAAATGTGGATGGAATTGTGTAACCTTTGCTTCACTGTAAACTTCTAGCTGTGCAGACACTCTTTCAGGTGGTATCCATTGTCTTTTGAGACAAATAAGAAACCAACTGAAAAATGGTTTAAATAATAAAAAGTAAAAAAAACGTTTTTAATTGATTTATTTTAAATGGGAGACAAGCAACTAGTACAACCTATTATTTGAAGAACTAGTACAACCTATTATTTGAAGAACTAGTACAACCTATTATTTGAAGAACTAGTACAACCTATTATTTGAAGAACTAGTACAACCTATTATTTGAAGAACTAGTACAACCTATTATTTGAAGAACTAGTACAACCTATTATTTGAAGAACTAGTACAACCTATTATTTGAAGAACTAGTACAACCTATTATTTGAAGAACTAGTACAACCTATTATTTGAAGAACTAGTACAACCTATTATTTGAAGAACTAGTACAACCTATTATTTGAAGAACTAGTACAACCTATTATTTGAAGAACTAGTACAACCTATTATTTGAAGAACTAGTACAACCTATTATTTGAAGAACTAGTACAACCTATTATTTGAAGAACTAGTACAACCTATTATTTGAAGAACTAGTACAACCTATTATTTGAAGAACTAGTACAACCTATTATTTGAAGAACTAGTGCAACCTATTATTTGAAGAACTAGTACAACTTATTATTCTCTTCAACTAAATTCTAAATTCAGCTAAGGAAGAAAGCTCCCCCCCCCCTTGCCTGTCTGGTAAAATCAATTCTACCCAAAAGTAATTAAAAAAAAAAAATGTTCATAAAATAAATCCAAGCCGAAAATAGAACAGACAGTAAAAGATTAATTGTAAATGTTTGAACAAACCTTATAATTGCTGTTTGTTTACAAACAAGAACTTTGGAAACAAAGATTTATTCAGAATTCACTGACACAACGCTATGAAAAATGGATGCAAAGGCAAAGATAGAAACAAGTAGTAACAACTCTACAATAGATCTACAAAAATCTTTTAATTATCAGATCTAATGAGTCATCACTTATCAAGGCCCAAAGGCCACTCGAGGATAAGGGTTAATGAGATTGTCAATTGGGTTTAAAACAATACTATGAGCGGATTCGGTAAAGAAAACAGCATTTAATTAAGAGTACGGCTTGACACATATTTGTTTATATTGGACTTGAAGATGACTTATAGTCAGCAGGGAAGCAGTCCTGTGATATTGTGTTCCACAGCTGGGAAGTTTTGGGAAAGAAGCTCTGTTTATGGAAGTTCCATTTTATTTTAGGAACACAGAGAAAGAAAGGAAAGTTCTTTGCAGTGTTCATAACGAGACGGGTATTTGCTGTGTGACAGTTCGGGAGAGTGTGTGTGTGTGTGGGGGGGGGTCAGAGATTTTAGTTCAGTCAAGCACCTACTATGAAAATAACGATAGAGTAGAGAAAGACTAGCAACTTCTATCAATGAGAAAAGAACTCTAGGGAAAATAAGAGATCATACCCCCCCCCCTCACTAGGTTTTGTATTCTGTTGTGGCAATAAAGAGTGCTCTGAATGGCACCTTCCCAGATGTGGCAACAGTACTCATCTTAGGACGCATCTGACTCTTATACAGATAGAGGATTGCATCAAGAATCAGGTACTTTCAAGAGGGGTAGAATGATTGTTGATTTACTACGAATCTACGCCAACCTACAATTTTTTTTTTTTTTGTAGGGGAGAACTCAAAACTGGAATGTGGGACTGTGGTACTCTGAAAAAATGAGTCAAAGATGAGCTAAAAAGCCATCCTTTCAACCCTTAGATAAAGGCTCTCCAAGACCACTTAACGGTGATAGTTATTCATAATGAAATCAAGTTGTGCTTTTAAAAAAGAAAATGAAGTGAAATGGCTTGATGGTCGCTGTTGCCACCAGAGGCACAATCTATGTTTGCCCAAACTAAGAAAATGTATATGTCAGGTATTGCTCTCTTTAGTCAGCAGTGCACATGCATATACCAAAAAGCAAAATGTCCAAGCTCTTTGTAGGCAAATAACCAGTCATCATATTGTAATCCCCCACCCTATAATAAAGAGCAATGTATATTTATTTTATTTATATATATATATATATCCGTCCAGTCACACAAAAGTTAAGTACAAAACTGTCCAACAAATAAAGAAAAGGAGAACACAAAAAGCAAGTCAGACAACTCCCCCCCTTCACTATTTCCATGAGATGTTTTCTTTCTTTCTGCTTTCTCTACATTTAATACATTTTTTTTTCTTTCCTATTTATATCTTCATTATTTCTACAAACTTCATTGATGTTAAAAAGTCTGGGTCCTTTTTTTGTTAATATCTAGCCGCCCCTACCTTCCAATAACCAAAAAAAAATTCAAACTCATCCCTCTTGTTATATATATATGAATCTGTAAATTTAAGAAGTCAGAACAACGCAAAAATTGTCTTTTTTAAATAAATATTTATTTATTTAAAATCAGTTAATTTTCGACGATAAAATGTCATCATCAGGCATAGAAGCAATTTGTGTCTTTTCTTTTTCCGTCCTCGTGACATGATGTCACCAGAAAGTAAAAGTCTGTATGATCTTAAACGGTGATATTTTCAAATGTTATCAGGCTAATTGCTCTACTCAGCTCTACGCACATTGAACACTGTTGAAGTAAATACTCAAAATATATACACGTAATATATTATACCAGTATACACCCTCCGTCAAAAATGATGGGGAAAAAATATCCTCTGTCAGTGTTCGCACTAATAGTCATAAAAAAAAAAATTTTTCTTTGCTTTTTAAAAACTTTCCAGTTTAAAAGTTTTTTTTTTCTTTTAACTTCACCAATTGATATGTTTTCTTATATCAGACGAAAATAATACAGAGTTATATATCTTGGATTTTAAATGGGTGTGACTCATCAGTAGGAAAGACCAAAATCGTGTCAAAAAAAAATAAAATAAAACTCACATTATTAAAGCATTTATACACGCAGATTCATTAAGAAATAAATTCCTGTTTACTTCCATGAATTGGCGCCATATTAACCGTAAAGAACTGAATCCCTTAAAGAATGAATAAAGACATGGTCACTGGAATCTAATTTCATATTTATTTATCCATTCTTTGAAGTTAAAAATTAATATATATTGAGCTTAAAGCTTGAAAGTCTACTTTCCTTGAAGAGTGGTTTTCCTTACCTCTAATCAAACTTTTCCCCTACGAGCCGTGTTGTATATCCGTATAAATTGTTTTATACTCTGTACTGCTTTGATTTACCCTAACCCCTACTCCCATTATCCTATCTAATTTGCTGTATAATTGTGAATATTCTAATCTATGCCCATGATGCTGGCTGTTGACTTCAATTTTTTGGTGTCTATACCCTGTCCTGATGAAGAGAATTGATATTAATAAAAACATATCGTCTCAGAAACCATCGGACACAAACTGTTCTTAAATTGAATTCTTGGAGCGTAAACAAATGATCTTGTAATAAAATTTACTTAAGATCCATTTTATATATACATATATTATTATTATTACTATTCCATGTATGCACATAAAATATTATACGGTCTAATATATTATGTATCGATTTGCAGTATTTTCTTCAACGGTGCTCAATACATGAGTAGAGCTAGATAGTAAGTTATGAAAATATATTTATGGCAATGAAAACATTAACTCGTGGGAGGGAATAACAATGAATCTGATTTGTTAGCTAGCTAGATAAAACACCATGTGGATATATAAAACATTCAGTAACACGAATTCCATGCACTTCAGCCTGGCGATTCCCTACGGGGATGAAACGCAGGAGCCTCTGTGTAGCTTAATTGCGATAAATATATTCTCATAACTTACTACCTAGCTCTACTCACATATTGAGCACTGTTGAAGTAAATACTGAGAATCGAGACATAAAATATTATATCTCCTTATAACATTTTATGTGGATACATGAAATAATATATATATATATACATATATATATATAAATAAAATGGTTTATATTGTATAATTCATTATTTGTGTATTATAATTTTATAATTTATTTGACATGAACTTTTATTTGGTTATATCTAACAGAATGTACAAAAAAAAACAAAGTAAATATAATAATTCACTTACCTAGAGTAAACTCGCCCAGAGTAATTATTTTTCCGTTTCAGTATATTCCCATGGTTACATTATGGACATTCTATAAAGAAAATATACATATTTAATTAGCAATGTTCATATAGATTGCTTTTATATTCATTACATAATGATTTTTAATCAAAACAAAAAGAATTGGCAGCAGTAATATACAGGGTGATTGATAAGTCACTTCACTTAGCTATTTAAAATGATTACCATATGAAGCACAAACATACTATGAACTTTTGATAATTGTTATCTTACTCTCTAATTACTGCTATTTGTTATTTCAAATTTGTTCGTTTATATATTTGTTTCTATATATATTTATTTCATAATCAATCAAATATGCTACAAAAAGTCGTAAATCATTTGCAAAAAAGAATGGAGCTATGCATGCAGAACGAAGGTGGAAATTTTGAAAATTTGTTGTAATTTTAAACTCCCATAAATGAATTTGTTGAATAAACTTTGTTTCGTATTACCATATTTTTTAACTTTAGAATTTCAAAAATAAATAGCTAAGTGACTTATGAATCACCCTGTATTTTCAAAGTGTAAATATGATTTGTCAGGTGCAACAGGTTTATACAGTATGATTGATGGGGTACTAAGCATCAGCTTAAGCCCATATAAAGGATAGATAGTGGGTTGGTTAGTTTATAATGAAGCAAGAGTTTTGTAATCTTCAACTGCACTTCTCCTTCCCCAACATTGCCTATGTCAAATGGCAAGAAGAAATACAAAATGACCGGAAGCAATTCTAGGATAAGTTGTTCTTACAACGGTGTTCACCCTGGTTGGGTCAAGCCGGTTTCTCCCTAGTCCGCACTAAATCCCGAATCATGCACAGCGGTCCTGAGCAAGTTCGCACTAAATATCTAACTAATTGTGATTTCACCGTCGAAGGCCGACCATCTGTGGCCATGAGTGCTCAGCCAAGTTCTCCTTGATGGTTGTTGTCCAGATCCACAGCTGTCCACCGATACACCTGCACCACCTAGGCCGACAGGTAGGGTAGAATTATGTCGCAAATTAATTCTCTCTCTGGACGACAAGCTGCATGAATATGTGGAGAAGACTGGTATTATTTCAGAGTTTTCCTTCTCATAGACTAGTTGCCATACCAAAGCCTGAATAGTGTTTACTCTACTATTTAATCTATAGCTAGGGGAAGAAATCAGTGCATATCTGTTTGCAAGAGTATTAGAGAAAGTGATTTAAAAACCATTTACACTTATGGAACCTGGTATTCCCGAATAGTAACCCATCTAAATATTACCCACCGACAGGATCAATGTTGCTTAACTTCAGTAATCTGACGAGAAATGGTGTTTCATTGAGATCTAACCTCATTCTAGAAACACCTGTATGAAATGGCCAGATGCATTGACCACAACCATTTCCTCCAATGTGGAAAAGCAAGAGCCAGGCTTCTTTCATACAACTTTGTCCAGGTCGAACAGCTGATTCTAACTGTTCAGAGACTTAATGGACCAATTAGGTTTCAGGCACCTCAGAATTAAGCAAATACGAAAAGGACGAATTCAGGTCTATACCAGTTTCTTTGACTTCCGGTTGACCATCGCGAATAATAAACCTTTTTTTAATTAAAACTATTCTTAGTTGTTTGGTTTTTATCTCAGGGTCGGTTTTTAATATAAGAAAAGATTTATTTTAGGGGGGAGGGGGGGCATTAAATTTTTTTTATTTACAAAACTTTTTAATAAACAAATGAAACATTGCAGAGATCGTGTACCTATTTGACAAAACAGAAGATTACTCGAGTCCACCTATTTTTCGGATTGTGTACGCTTTCAGTGACCTAAATTCTCTCTATGATTATTCGATTCATATTTAAATTATTATAATTCTAATAAATATATACATTTTTTCTTTCTTTTAAAGAGGAATGATTATTTTTAATTGTAATATTTATATTATTTTTGGTAGGCATTTTAAATTCATGTTTAAAAAAACTAGATTCAAGTAAACATAGCCAAGAAAAGTAATGGTTGTGTACAATTTTAGCGTCGCAATTTAACTTTTTGTTATTCAATTTGTAGTTTTAAAATTGCAATTTAAGATGTAGAAACAAAACAAGAAAAAATGTATATTTATTAGAATTAGATTTTTTTTTTTTTTTTTAAATCGAATAATTGTAGAGAATTAAGTCATTTGAAAAAGAGAATTTATGACGCTGAAAGCTTACACAACCCCAAAAATGGCAGTCTTGGGTGATCTTCCGTTTTGCTTCCCCATGAGGGCGGGGTTAGACTAAAAAAAAATAAGTTTACAAACTTTTTCTGTAAGCAACAAGTATAAACAAACGAAATAAGATTTAACTTTTTTTTTTTAAATTAAAAATTATTCTGCATCATTTTCTCAATATCTTTCCTGTCAGTGAAGGAGAAATCCTTCCAGACTTAAGCAATTCTTATTTTTGTCCCAATCCAGAGTGCCCCTTTTTGTGGGAGCTGGATTTTCCCTACATTAAAAACCGACCTTCGAAATTTATAAAATAAATTTTTAATTAAAAAAAAAATGTTACAAACTTTTTGCCTCCCCACTAGGGCAGATTGGACACACGGTCGGTTTTTAATGTAGAGAAAATCCATCTCCCCCAAAAAGGAGTACTCCAGATTGGAGCTGCCTCGAAGAGACAGCAGTTCGTTTCGACTGGGTCAAAACAAGGATCCAGGCATTGGTGATGGAAAGAGAGAAGCTTGGTTTTAGACGTGTTGAAAGTAACCAGCCACTTCTGCACCAAGTGCTTAAGATCAGAAGAGAGGGGATCAGCAAGAGCTTGATCACCAGTGCTCTTCGATGTGCTGTCATAGACAGTTGTATCGTCTGCATAGATATTGACAAGAGATCTTACAACGTGACTAGGAAGCTCGTTAATATAGATTAAGAAGAAGGTTGGATCCAAGAGAGACCCTTGAGGCACACTGGATATTTGATACCATGTACTTCAGACTTATGCCCATCAACAGCTACTTTTATAGACATATCAGCAACCATTGAATCCTTTCTGCCAGATATTCCATAGCAAGCAAATTTGTGAAGCAATCCTTTGTGTCAGACCCTATCAAAGGCCTTTGATATGTCAAGGGTTATTGTTCTAGAAACAAAGTCCCCATCAAGGGATTCACTGATTCAATGCGATATTACAGTCAGTACATCAGCAGTTGACCTTACAGGATGATATCCGTATTGCTTGTCACAAAGTAAATTATTCTTGCTCAGGTGCTCGAAAATTTCTTGATTTATTACAGATTCAAGCAACTTACTCATGATGCATAGGAGATTGATAGGGCTGTACTAAGATGCCGAGCATTGATTGCCAGTATTTGTAAATACTTGGCAGACCGAGGTTTTCCAAAGAGATGAAAAGCATTTCTCTTTTAAGCAACGATTGTACAATTTTGTTAGAATACGAGAAAGTTCAGGTAGCAGCTTATTCAGCACAATGACTGGAATGTTGTCAGCAACAGTTGCCTTGCTGGCATCAAGGTTCCAGATAAGTTTGGCAACATCTATGACCGATATATATATATCACTAAGTGTATTCGCAGCCATAGGGAGAAATTCCGGAAGTTGATGGTCCTGAACACAATTGGTGAAATTTGCAGCAAAGTTCTTTCCAAAAAGTTTGGTTCTATCAAATGCTGATGAAATCACCTCAGGACCATTAATGGTTATTGGAATAGAAGTCTTACATCGGTTTGTTATTTTCTTAAACTCATGATAGGAACTGAACCTCTGCTCAGCAATTCAGACTCAAACAGAATGGGCATAGGACTCGATCGCATTCACTATAACACATTTGCGGCGGTTGCAAGCAGTTTTGGTTTCGTCGCATCGATTCTGTTGATAAAGATTAGAAAAGTGATGTCTATGAGAAATCGCAGCAGCACACTCAGGAGTGAACCATAACTGGCTATTTGGCCTCTGTTGGAATTTTAAGAGAATATAAACCTCTCAATCCCACCTATTAACCAATCAGATATATCGGAGGAAATACAGGACATTCTTTTTGAATATAGAGGGATTTCCGGAATGAAAAACTTAAAACTATCCTAATCGGCCCCTGAGTATTGGTACACTCTGATCGGAAGGGATATCAGACATCTCCCTGAGCTTAGATTTGATCTTGATTGAGACAACCAAGTGATTGGAAGATCCCAGAGGAGACAGAACAGTAAATATGCACTGTTCAGGATAAGTTGTCAGGAAAAGATCAAGAAGGCTTGCAATGTGTCCATCAGCATCAGGTATGCAGAATTTATAGAAGATTAGTATGCAGGCTATCTTTGTGAACCATTAAAGAAAGAGAAGCTGTAGCTGACCACACTAATATGGCATCGAGAGGCCCCACTGGAAACTACTGCATGGTCCAGATTTCATTCACCAAATGGCAATACAGTAGCTCCGATATTTTGCACCTGCTGACAGGACAGCCTCCTTGGGGTTATATCAAGATTTGAGGTGTTGGACTATCAGGCGGATAACCTCAGACTAAATGAAACGTTTCCTTCCAACACACTTATTAGTGACAAGGCAACAAGGAAAAACAAAAACGTACACTCAAAACGTCTTCACATACTGATCACAATTAAACAACTACTAACCCAGAGAACAGTAATTTCTGGTATTTAAGGACAAAGTAGAGGAAGGGACCTCTACGGTGCATTTTCTACTCTCCATCAGTGAGGGTGTACATATAGGTGGCTGTGTTGTGCGCTTGCATGACACGCACAGCATGCTCTCCTTCTACAGAGCCTGGTTTCAGTGGTAAAATAACTAAAGTTACGATGTAGAGTGAAGGTTTTACATCAGAGTTTCCTTCCCCTAGATGGATGATCGGAGAAGATCTACAGGTCTATCTCTAAGAGTTGGGTAAACTCACGCTAGGCTACTATACCAGGTATTTTATTTACCTCCTCTCTAGTAGGTTAGACACAAGGTCAGGTGTGGATGTTGATGAAAGTTTTTCTGTGGAACAAACTGGATTTGAACCCGGCACACCCAGGTCTTCAGTCGGTATTTCTACACCCTCACCTAGTTAAAAAAGTTTTTTGTTTTTTTTTTAATTTTTAAAAAAGTATCTTAGGGGTCTCTTTCTGGTCAAATTGAAAATACATTCCCCTTTAAATCTACTGCGCTCCACGGTGGAACTAAACTAGGGGGACTTTTAAAGCAAAGTTGTGTGTATGTGTGTCAAGCCAAACTAACCGCAGATTTGAAATTAGCACCTTCGATTCAGTAATGTCAGAAGTTCTCAAACTTTTTTTAAAACTTATTATTCAAAATTAAAAGTACATGAAAATAACATTAGAAAGAAATGTTCAGCCATCTTTAGTGTTCTCTTTCCAGTGTAATATTTTCTAATATTCGCTGACCGAACAACATACGTATAATAAAGTGAACCTTTTCAGAGTTCGAATCTCATTTGATAATTGTTTTTGTTTTGCTTTTTTGCTATAGCATTCCAATTATTTCACAGTCAAAATAAATAATGCACTTGTTTATTATATAATAGTTTTTATTATAATCATTAAAAAGTATTTTTTCTGAGATTTAAATTAAGAAAAAAGTTGTTTTTTTTATTTGAACTGACGTGCAGAAAAAAGAGGTTTGAGAAACGCAGTGTATACAGGCACTTGAACTAGTTTATTAATACTCCAATAAAAAAAAAAATCACTGATAGTACCAACAAAACTGGTTGCTTAATGTGTTAGTATCGTTATTGATGCCAGAAACATTAAATAATTAAAAACAACAAAACAAGGCAAACAACTATACGTCCTTTGGAAAAGAAAAGTTTTTCCTGTTCATTTCTATAAAGTTGTCCTGTTGCAATGATACATGGATCCAAAGTTGGAGACAAAGTCAGCAATTTTTGCAGGAGTCTTTTTTTTTTTCTTTTCGAAGAGATTTAGGAGTAAGAATTTTGTCAGCAGACTCGCCACCTCTTAAGTGCAGAGTTGGAATCGGCAATTTTTAGTAGTCAAGTCATTTCTTATTTTAAAAACGGGCTCCAGAAGGAGGTAGAGAATC
>OY744515.1:82599971-82607471 GCA_963556195.1 Sepiola atlantica
TAGAAAAACTATAGTGAACAAGGAAGATTAATATTTATTTGCGGTTGACAACAACGGGGAGATGGACAACAAAGTAGGACGAGGGAGAAAAGAAGGAACTAAAGGTATATGTATGTATGTGTGTATGTAATATATATATATGTATATACATATTTATTTATTTATCTTTTATTTTTTGATGTGTTGATGTTTTTTATATTTATAATATAAAACTAAAAATAATACATTAATCACTTAAATAATAGTGTCATGGATTCGTCCAAACACTTTAAAATGCAACAACATTTTTGTGAGTAACGGATAAATTTTATTAGACAGACGAACAGCGCAGGTAAACATTTTTTTTTTTTTTGATGTTTTAAATAACTAATATAAGTTAGCAAAACATTTATATGGAACAAAACGTAGATTTAGTATAAGGAACGTTTATGTTTTTGTCTTTTAAGGGAAGTGGGGTCTGATCAACTCTGCTGGGAAGCCATGAAATTAAATACTGTCTTGTTTTTAAATTCCCAAAACAGTTTTTCATGGTAAACAACTGATGATCCCTTAAAATAGTGTTAGAAACTAACTAATATAATAACTGTAAAAAATAAATTGACTTACATGAGTGATTTTCCACTGGAAGACTTGAGACTATAAGTTTTTTTTTTTTTTTGTTGTTTTTTTGTTTTTTGTTTTTTTATATAGTTTTAATGGTTGAGAAACTTCCGAGACTATATATATATATATATATATATATATATATATATATATTATATTATATTTATTATTAATACTAATAGTCAGACTTTCACGAGTTAAGCTCAATAGATGTTAACTTTTTTAACTCCAGAGCATGTATAAATAAAGTTAGATTCCAGTAACAATGTCCTTATTCACTTTTTTTAAGAGAGATTTAGTTCTTAACGAACGGTTTCATCGTCACTTAGACGACCAAAATACAGAGTTTTCTATCTTGAATTTTCTATGATTGCGACTCATCAGAAGGAAAGGCCAAAGCAGTGTCCCAAAACATCAGAAATAAATTTTAAAAAATAGAACTCACATTATAAAAGCATTTATAGATGTAGATTCAATTAGGAACATAAGATTCTGTTTACTATCATGAAATATGGCTTCCATGAGAGTAAAGAGAATATTATGTTCGTAATAAAAAAAAGTGTCTATTGTACAACACAATCATGGGCACAACCACACACATACATATATATATATGTATGAGAGAGAGGGGGAGAGAGAGAGTCTAAGGAGTACTTTTCACCCACGACAATCTCAATTGTAATCTAAATATGACCCACAGGTAATACAAGTATCTGTTAAATGTATGAAAACAGATAATGACGGAGACGAAAACAGATAGTGACATAACTTGATAAACATACAGTTACATGGTACACAATGTTGAAAAAAAAAAAAAACACGACAAATCATGTACATATTTACGCGTTACAAATAAACATGTAATACAGACATAAGTTTAATGCATGAAAACAGACGATCTAATATATATATATATATATATATATATATATATATATATATATGCAACAGAAGCTAAAGAGAGCCGGATGGCTAAGTCCTTCTGTGCTTGAAACCGACGGTACGAATGTTGTACTAATTTTTCTGTACCAAAATAAATAAATATTACGCTCTTAATTTTGAATTCTCAACTAATCGAGCACTCTGCTGGAATTTTTCCTGCTATATTACAAAGTTATATATATATATAAAAATATCTCTTGGTTTTTCCTTTTTCATTTCCCATATATATATATATATATATATATATATATATATATATATATATATATATATATTATAAATGTGTTTAAGTTAACACAAATGTTTATGCTGTAGCTCAATAGTGTACAACTAGAGCTCTTAATTTAACATTTGACTTTGGAGTGTGGTTTTTATCGATTTTATATTAAAAAAGAGAATATGAACACAATACATGAACATTTATATACAAAAGAAAACTGAGTTATAGATTTGTCATCCGCACATCTTTATCTCTCTTCTTTCATTTATATATATGTGTGTGTGGATATAAAATAATTATTAAATCATAATTATCGTCCCTCTGTTTGGGAATAATTAATTGTTTCACTTAAAGCAGTAATGCAAGGTTTCCTCCCTGGATTGATTCCTCTTAGAGACAATTGAATTGTACTGGTAAATGCAGTTGTTACACTTCTCATTTATGCAGCTGGTTAGTTGGTTCTAAGGTTCAATCCATGCAGTTGGCAGATCAATTGTATAGCCACACTGATGAGTCTTTAAAAGACGAAGAGAGAGAAAGAGAGTGTGTGAGGGGCGTGCAACACCGGATAGCCTAGCTAATAATTATATAAAACTAAAAGTTAGCAAAGACAAAACCAAATGTATAAGTCAGTTGCATAATAAACTTCAATTATGCCTTTCTCTCAACTTAATGACAAAGATTGTTTGCAATTACTTTAGATCATTTTAACCTATCCAAACTGACTATGCATCTTCCAATATTTACACGTTTTATTATTCCTATTTAATCTTCCAGGAAGTGCCGTGATCATACAACTGCAGTTTCACATCAATTTTCATCATAGATTTCTAATCCTACACTAAGCTGGAATTTTATTTCAAAACAAGAAATCCAGTTTACGACTAATGAAATGCCTTTTTTTTTTATCTTCCTCCCACAGAGGTAAGATGTGACACAAGGTCGGGAAAGTGAGATTTGAAAAGCCAGCGCCCAAGAAGGTGAGCACTCTGGCCTACAAAAAATGCCTGGGCAGCCCCATTGGCATTCCCCGGTAGGGGCGCCTCATGCAGTAAGTAATAAACTTACTCCTCCCCAAAGAGGGGAGGCAAAGCCTAAAAGGGTGGACCTCCTAGACTGCACAGAACAAACCCACAAACCGGCAGAATCAAGACCCGAAGGCCAAGACGATACCAGTATATGGGGTGTAGTATCCATCGAAACAGATACTACACTGTGATCCCAACCAAAAGGCCAAGCATGGAATAAGAAAAAAGTTTATTTCAATAAGTTCCTGTTTACTTGCCTTCACATGAGGACAAAGTTTTGCTTTCTTCATCAAGACGTTGCGGGATGACATCATAATGAACATGGCGTTGCCTGGAATGATAGCTAGGGAGATGCACTGGAACATCCAAGCGGTCTCTCTCTGGGCTTATTCATACTAGTGTTAATCATTTGTCCAATGCCTCGTATGAATCATCGGGACCAAAGATCCCTGACGTTTCGACCGAGATCAGGTGAAAAATAAAATGGTCGGCTAGTGAGCTATACTAGTTTTTCTTGGTTTTGGCGAACTGAACTACGGTGCTTTCAATCCAGCACAGAACACTAACTTTTGAAGTTGGAGTTTATCTTCTGTTAAACCAGTTTCCAACAAAGGTTAAAGAGTTCAATCTACCCTATTTTTATCTTCATCTACATTGAGGATCAGTATGATATCAGAGTTTTTCTTCTCAAAACCTAGTTGCCCTATCAAAGACCATAATCTACCCTATTTTTTCACCCGTATTGCAAAATAAAATTGAATCCAACAACCTCGACTGAACTTAGCTTACCAAAGCCACAGTTTCTACTGACCATCATTTTGATACTTATTTATTTCAGTGTGCCAATGACATCATGCAAACTTTCCTTTTTCATTGTATATTTCAGACACAAGGTAAGCAAGAACATGTCAGTCATGAGACTGCATACCTGACAACATAAAGATGGGCGAAAGTCTTATCTGAGCTTTACGTCTCCATATTGTATGAAGTATTCTTAAAGTTATGTCATGGAAACGTTGATAACTATTTATCTGATCAAGCTGACACGTTGCAGGGTGGTTACTGGTATCAAATCCATACATTGGAAAAACTCGGAAGTTGAAATTCCGTCAAAATTTCAACATGACCAAACTTTTCACAATCAAGGTCATATGAGATGCAGGAGTTCATTAGTTACAATATGGGCCTAATAAATAATAAAGAGTCTCTACGATAAACCGCACCGAAAAAAAAGTGTGAGTTTCATCTTTACCTTAATATCCCCAAATTAAATTAGGCGTAAGTTAGACAATGACTGATACTTTTATCAAGTTTGATGACGATTGGTCAAGTGATGTGGATGCTAGGCTGTAAACTGTGACAAACAAAGTCTACCGAAAATATAATCTCTACCTTGGCGGAGGTAATAAACTGAACTCCTTATCTTACAAGTTGTTACATGAAGTTTCATATCAATACTTGAACAATTGAGTACATATTCAACTTTTCATTCACCACCGAATTCTATTATCTTTTTTTTTATATAATTCTAAAAACAAATAAACTTTGACATGAACAAAACAACATTGAAAGGATAGGTTTTTAGTCAGCTTCATGGTTTGAAGTATTAACTTCATAGCTGATCAACAACTAAATATAGGTTATTTAGTTGCTGCTCCAAAAAAGTAGAGTGAAAGAAAACAATGCTTGTCTACTACGAATATCCTCGTCAGTTTTTGAGCATGTGACGGTAAAACCGCTGCAGATCACATGTCACCAAAACAAAAAGGTTACAAGTTCTTTCTCACGTGAACAAAAAACGAGCAAATAGGAGGCTTAAAATAATTGTCACTTAAGGAAGGTTAAGATAATCTCATTTTTAAGTACCAGGTCACAATTTGTGACAACGTAAATACATAGGATTGTTGCTCACACTAAAAAGAAAAGAAAAAAGGATTTACTATTTATATAAAAAAGGGTATTATGAGACAGTCATCATTTTTTTTTTCTATAGAATTAGAATACCCGTCCCAGGACGGGTAAAATTAATTCCCCTCTTACAGAACAGTTTTGCACCACTTATGTCCCCTTACGAAAATTAAAACAACGAAGATTAAAATTAACGATACTACGCCTTATGTCTAGAATCGTTATTCAAATTTTGATCAAAATCCATTACATGATTTTGATTCTAGAAAATGTTTAAAATCTAAGGCTTAAGTTTCAAAAGAACTTGAAATTCACAGAATCTTGCTTAATTTGTGTCTAATGATTATGGATCAAATTCAAATTTTCAAATGAGAGGTTATGTCCATATGCCCCCTAAAGCCCTTTAAAATACTTGGAAAAAAATGAAATTGGGAGAATATTTATTAAGTCTAATACCTATTGTTAAAATTTCATAAAAATCAAAAGTATTTGAATTTTCACAAAGTGCTCCCACCTCGGTTTTATAAAACAAAATTAAACTAAATATAGCCCACATTATTATCCCTTACGCCTAGCAACTGAATTCTAAAATTCATAATGATTGGTTAATTGGTTTAGGAGTGAATCCTGTACATACAAATACATAAACATGTACACATACCTGATTTTATATAAATAAAGATACATCAGCTAAATGGTTTGAAACAAAACCTCATCCTAAACAAAATATATATTAAATAAATCTACAATAAACAAGTTTTTTCTCCTTCCTCTTATACCCATGCCAACCCTTAGGTGAATAATGGATCATTCTAGCTTCCAATAGAAAATATGTCTAAAATGAAGCTAACAAATAGTTTGAGCCAAAGGTCAGGAAGAGTTGAGAGTTGTCATTTCAGTAGGAGTCCTTATTTACTTGCCTCCCTACGAGGACAGAGTTAGACACAAGGTCGTTTTTAATGTGGAGAAAATTCAGCTCCCTATAAAAAGGCACTCTGGATTGGGACAAAAATTTCAATTGCCTTAGTCTAGAAAGATTTCTTTCATTGACAGAGGGCAGAAAAGATTAAGTGTAGTATCAGAACAGATACTACACTTTGCTCCTAGTCAAAAGGACAAGGAGCTGGCTTTATTTCAGTAGGAGTACGTACATTACTAAGAATTCAGCTATTTATTTTTTTAAGCCAAGTCCCAAACTCTGATCAAGGAATAGATGAGCCTCTTTTTCTCAGTCTACCTCTTGTACTGTTACTTTCACCAGACTAGCAGGTTTGTCAATATGTCCACATGAACATTTACGCTGTTGGCAAATCTTAGAGTTGTCTAACAATGTTCAAGAAGAAGAGATATCTTCCCATTCATTCAGTCTTTCAGGGTGAACAGGGATCATGTAACCTAACCATGACAACTCTGTACGACTATGGCAAACTAATTCCAAGTTTAATTTGTTGAAGTTTATGAAAATCTCTTGGGTTAGATCACGCCTTGTCGAAAGTGAAGACAGAGCGTCACATCTGAAGTCGCTCAAAGACATATACCTCCATGTTTCACAGTGCATTCATAAAACAAGATGAACTTCAAAGCACGTAGAGTAATTTGTACAGGGCGAAACAATTTGTTAGGAGAAAATGCGCAGGATGAGTATTTATTTGGAGGAGTTTCATACTCATCCAAGCAACAAACTTACCTTCAAAAAGATTTAGTACACCTGTAGTGTTTAACAGTTGACAACCAGGGTGGTGACAAGACTCACAACACTTACCTCCAAAGAGCGGCTCCAAAAACTAAATCTGTTTTCACTTTAGCAAAGGAGAATGTGTGGGTGTTAAGTTATCTTTCTTGCATTAAGATATAAGAGTTGTATTCCTTTGGGGTAAGTTTTTAGAGTGATCTCCCTTGCTAGATGGTGTTGTGTGCCAGAAAAAAAATGGGGTTTAGACAAACAGACATGTGTCCATGACTAGATTTATGCTAGCAACTAATAGAGGGAAATTGATTTGAATGTAGAACTTCATCAACAGGAATTTAAATCTACCTTTAGGAGTTGTTCACCTCAGCACTAAGTCGCGGTCTCCAACGCATTTGTGTTATGAGTTCAATAAAAAACAGATACTAACCCTAACCCACAAAAGATTCACCATCGTTACTTTCATCTCAACAGAAGAATGACAGCATGTTCTGTGTGTATGCACTGTGAAACAGCCTGCCAGAACGGGGTGTGACGATGCCTACCATATCCAGATTTAATTGTCAAGATTTATTTTGACAGTTCTGGGGATTAATACAGACACTTCATAAGAAAGCATTTTATTTACAAAGCAAAACAAGAGACGAGCTCATCAGTAGGTTTTAACATAACAGCATTTAACAGGTTGAGCCGGCTCCAAAGAAGCTCACTGCGTCCTGTGTCACAGTAGTCGATCCACGTCGATCGGCAGCCGAGTCTTTGGCATACTTCAGTCATTTCTGGTTCCAGTGACAAATACCAAAACTGCGGGGGCTAACTACCAATTCCACGTTTGTCTTCACTATTTTAATCCATGCCTTCAGTTGGTCGCCTTTGCACTTTCTCCAGTCAGTGGGTGCAATTGGAGCCATCAACTTGTAGATGAATTCCTCCTCAGGCTGTAGAAGAATATGTCAAAACCAACTAAGTCCCTTTTTCAGAAGAGTTTCAGTGATGTGGCATCTTGCACGGATAGATTTGGTCGGAAAGGTGTATGCGCTTCAGTAGGTGCTATTGAGAGACATGTAGACACTGACAACCTCGAAACCCCAAACCACATTTTTATGAAATCC
>OY744515.1:82619971-82622471 GCA_963556195.1 Sepiola atlantica
AGAGAGAGATACAGAGAGAGAGAGAGATACAGAGAGAGAGAGATACAGAGAGAGAGAGAGATACAGAGAGAGAGAGAGATACAGAGAGAGAGAGAGATACAGAGAGAGAGAGAGATACAGAGAGAGAGAGAGATACAGAGAGAGAGAGAGATACAGAGAGAGAGAGAGATACAGAGAGAGAGAGATACAGAGAGAGAGAGATACAGAGAGAGAGAGATACAGAGAGAGAGAGATACAGAGAGAGAGAGAGAGATACAGAGAGAGAGAGATACAGAGAGAGAGAGAGAGATACAGAGAGAGAGAGAGAGATACAGAGAGAGAGAGAGAGAGATACAGAGAGAGAGAGAGAGAGATACATAGAGAGAGATACAGAGATATTCAGACAGAAAGGAGTGCACAAATGTATGAATAATCTTTCAGAAAAGCGTTCAGAAAATATTAACATTGTAACTATTATCTAAACGTTCAAAGAAAATTGAGTCTGAGTAGATTTTTATAGAAGTGACATTTATTTTAGCTAAACAAACAAAATAGAGAAAAAAGAAAAAGATAATTTTTCAAGTTCAGCAAACAATAAAAAGGCAGACTTTGTAAGTTAGCAAAGTTATATTTAAATGCTTCTTTTACATTTATCTATATTCTGGGACACATAAGTAGAGTAGTGTATCAGCAGATGACTGAATGTTACCACTGTTCGTCTTATCAATGAAGCCAAAAGTCATGGTCAGCAAATTGGGTGCTTTTTACTAGAGCAGAAACTCCTACAACAGCAGTAGACACCGTCTCGAAAAAGAAGCCTCAAATAAGAGCAACAAAAAACATGAATCCATTGCTTGTCATCCAAAGATAAATGGGCTTAAATGGAAATTAGAAGTCGGAAACATTTTATTTCAATACTAGCAGGAATTGAATGAAAACCTGTGTCCTCTAATTCCGAGTCCATAAGACTATCTTAGCTAATCAATTCCTGTTTTTTTTACTTTTTATAATATTTAATTTTTGGGGTCGGTCCCAAGGATGTACTCAGCATTGATTGCATGGGAGGGTGTGTGAGTAAAGTGATACTAACAGAAATAAATTTCAGTCCATTTATAGCCTTTATCACCCTCACAGACACCGCAGCATTCCCCAGGAATTAATGAGAACGCCGATGCACTTGTGCTTCAAGCCCTGAACCCCTTTATTAACATCCCTACTCTTATTTAATTTCTATAATTTTCAATTTATAAATAAATTAAATCAAAATGTGATTGTTTTCTTTTGTTTTTTTTTAACGGCACATCAACCCTTTTCTGGGTTATTTAATGCCAAATCCGGTCATTATGCTTCAAGTTCTTTATATGTTCAAATATTTATTCATGGTGTTTGGTTGAGTGAAAGGAGGGAAGGGAGGTGGGGGGGGGGGGAGAGGAGGGGTTGTTTTGAGTTTTGCAGAACATGATTGAGTTTTGCAAAAAGAAACAAAAAAAAACAATAAAACATCAATGTTTGGTGTATTTTGGGTCAAGAAGCCGATATCTCCAGACAGCCTGATCTGGTAACATCAGTTTCAAATGTGATATTTCTTTTTTATGGATGTCAAGCACCCCATGATAATGTTGTATCCTTTCAATTAAAGCTAAATATACTTACCTAAGTACCCTGTGTAATGCAGTTTCAGAATATATATGGCTATAAGAGTTTAGCGCCAAAACCAAGCAGACAGAAACTACAACTGTTACACAGGGTGATCAAAATGTATCTGTGCATCTAATTCTTTTATAAATAAAATCCTGTGTAATTGTTTTTATTATTCTGTTTTATTATTTTTCCCTTTGATGATAAAAAAAATTAGGTGCTCTGGGACTTTTCAATCAACCTGCCTTACTCTGTAATACAGACTGCGGGTCGGAAAACAGGAATCAATTTTTTTGCAGGACTCTGGGTGTTACAGTAGACACC
This sequence comes from Sepiola atlantica, assembly GCA_963556195.1. Lineage (NCBI taxonomy): Eukaryota > Metazoa > Mollusca > Cephalopoda > Sepiida > Sepiolidae > Sepiola > Sepiola atlantica. Next base: position 82,621,913 of record OY744515.1, read on the forward strand.
CTACCATGCTATAAACAAAGTAATTAAACTATTTGAAAACATGTAAAAAACAATAATTAGATGAATGTTTTCTTTGTGTGAACAGATTTATAACTGGATTATATATATATATATAAGAGAGAGAGAGAGAGAGAAACAAAGAAAATAAAGATATAATGTAGGTTTTTAAAATAGAACCTATCATGACAAAATGTGATGCTCAATATGAGATAGAGTAATTATATAGACAAATTAAAGGATGAGAATAAAAGTTGTAAAAATTTTTTTAAATCTATTACATCTTCAGTTGTTCAAAACAAGGGATTTTTTCCTAAAACCATGGCTTTTTAAAGAATTGAATTCTTATCAGAGGAATCCAGATGGATAAGTTTGAAAAGATTAAAAGATAAAATGTTATTTGAATAAATGTTATGGGTGGAAATATGTTAGTGTCCAATGCATAGAAAATGAATTGAATGCATATGAAAAAAAGTTCACTGTAAAAGGAGTCATAGAAAATGTAGCAGAAGTTTCAAAGGTGGTAACTCCAAAGGCAATTGTAAAATCCATAGAATTGAAG
>OY744515.1:82637471-82652471 GCA_963556195.1 Sepiola atlantica
TCATCATCAATCAATTAGTGAACCACATTGACCGACAAAAATATTTTCAGCAAAAATAGTAAATAAAATCTCAAATATAATATCAAATTCAGCTAAATAATTTTGTTATTCATCAAGTGTTTTTTTTTTTCAGATAAATTTATTTGATATGGCAAATAATGATCATCAAAAAATCGTGATCATGAAAACTTTCCTCAGATTGCAAAATGTTACATTTTCTCATAATATATGATCAATGATGATTAGATTAATTAGTCATGGGGAAAATGTAAAGAATATATTCACGCACGCATTTTCTTCTTGTTGCGATGATATTCAACTGATATGGTTTAAGCCGGCTCCACATGTTGCATTGACACGCCTTATATTGCTCTCCTACAAAATTGACAGCCGTTTCTTGACCCACCAACAGGAGGTCAAAGTCAAACATTATAATAACTAAGAAGGTACCAACAGCAAATCAACACATTTTGGGGATTCATACTTTTCACAGCAGTATTAGTGCATAAATGACCACAATAAATAGTTGAATTTAAACTCAGCATAAGCGATTTCATAGTCTGTGATGGTATCCATTAGGTTAACTACGCACCCATCTTGTTAGATCATTAAAGTTAAGCGATGTTGAGCCTGGTCAGTACTAGATGAGTGATAATTTGAGAATACTTGGCGCTGTATGTGGGAGGACAGGAACATCTTCCCTAAAAAATAAACTGCAAAAGCTGACATTGTTCAAAAAGCGGGATACACATGCTAATGTAATATTCTCGAGAAACTTCCTCTTTCGAGTCTGCGCTGCACCAAGACCAAGATTGAAGTGTGGTTAGGGTTGATATTCCTTTGTTTAATAGCTTTTTTGTATTCATTTCAGTAGCATTTCCTTAAGTCATTCAAAAACTACACCTAAAACTAATTAGATTAATAAAATAACTCTTCCTCAGAAGAAGATAAGCAGGGTCTTGTGCAAGCAAATCCAGTAAGCTTGCATGCTTACACGCTGTTGACATGGTAGCCAGACAAATGTTAAGGACTTCAAAGAGGAAACACTCTAGATGTCAGCTAACAGAAAACATCAAAGTAACTTACAAGTTAAACCGGATTTTTTTTTTTTTTGATTTTTTCTTTTTCCGGAAAAAAAATGAAGTATTTAAAAATGAAGTTAAAAAAACATTAACGGTTTGGTATCATATCTTGATGCACGCAGTGCCTAGCATCAGGCAAGATTTCTATGGACAGAGCTCCTTTGGAAGAGTCCCCCCCCCTGTCTGATTCCCTGAAGATTACAACATAGGCATCTTCCAATCCAATGTCAACAAATAGTTGTCATAAACCGTCCCATAAGTCATGAAACTTAGTTCATTCCACGGATCAATTCTAGTACTGCCATAGTGTTCTTTCATCTTTCGGCTGTAAATCGTTTCATTAACTCTTATCCTCGAATGGTTTTCGGCCTTTATAAGTGGTGACCCAATAATAGAAATAAGTCTGGCCTATGTGCACCTATTAAATCCAACACATCTATCACCATTCCTCGAGGAGAATATATACATAAATACAGTGTACCTACCTAGGTCAAAGTTGGTGAAAACTAGAATAAAATACTTAGTGATTCTCAACCTCTGTGCCTGGGAAATGTGAACATCTTAAGTGTGCCGTGAAATATTGTTGCGGCAGACGTGTGTGGCAGTCGTAATGATGGTACAGTGCTAGTATTTGAATATATGAATAAACCTTTTTTTTTATATATAATTCTTCCTCTGATCAAGGGTTTAAAATAAAACATTTGATGCTACCCATTGATAAATTTTAATACAAAAATGAATATTAGCTTTAAAAAAATTTATCAGTATTATTGCAATATTTTACTTATTTTTTTTTTATTTCTCAGCTCTAAATAACAAAAAAAAATAAGTGGGAAATAAACACTGAGCTAAAGACCAAGTTCGTAGGTTTGATTTTTTTTTTTTTTTTTAGTTTATTGTCTTGAAGAATTTGCCACTTATCTGTTACTAGAATTGTTGCCCGGTGTTTCCCGGGTGAGGGGTGTAATAGGTGACAAAATAGAAGAGCTAAGTGCTTAACATCTTTCTTTTAAAACTACTCTCTCTATCTCTTCTATCCCACTCTCTTTCTCTGGCAACTGGAGGAAAAAAGAAAAAAAGTTTTTTGTTTTTTTTTAAATTGCCCTAAATGTTACCCCCTCCCCTCCCAACTGTTTCTGTTGACCCTAAAAAAAAATGAATATCCTGTCATAGGCAATGTTAAAAAAAAAAATATATCCGTTTTGTGGGTGTGTTTTGTGTAGTTTTTGACTTTTAGATGGGCATACCCACAGACAAACAACTTTCCTTTATATAATAGATGAATTTATTTATTGTAATAGGCAAGTTATACCTAAAATTGTGAATGTAAATTTTGTCTAAATAAAATACTTAAAATGGTAAGTATCCAGGATTACTTTTCTTTTTAGGCAGACACATAACACAAACCCTTTTGGAGAGATGTGATGTTCTCTTCTTTTACTACAGAAGAAAACTAAGTTTAAAATTTACAGGGTTTTTTATCTCCAAGAATAAAAAAAAAATAGGAATAAATCTTTGATTTCTCAACAGAAAAATCTTACATTTATACTATAGCAAATGTTTATATACAGAAACTGATTGTCTTTAAGATAAAAAGAAGTAGGTCACTATATCAGTAGGAATATTTGGCTAGATTTTTTTAATTAACTCTTTTTAATTATCTTGTTGATAGAGAAAAGATTACAAAAAAAATGAAAATGGTCCCATCCTCGGTTTACCTTCGAATGACTGGCAAAAAAAGAAACAGTCTGCAGATTTTATCTTTAAAATGCTTACCAGGTAGAAATCAGTTAACATAGAAACTGGAGTCGGCATCAGTAGTTTTGAAAGAAGAGTCAAATTCCTAAGAACGCAAGAAATCAGATTTTTTCATCTTCAAATAATCATCAGACAGTCTAAATATTGGAAGACTTTCATAATTTTTGTAATCCTTGTAGTCGGACCTTATACCTTCCGACCGCAACTCTGGATAGAAATACTCTAGTTAATTCATTTGTATCTTTTAAAAATAATAATTTTAATTGAAATTAGATTTTTTTTTTTTAAATAATGTTCTAAATTACTTATTCCTCCTCTAACCAAGTTTTTCTTGGTGAAATTAAATGTCACAGAAGATAGGGGAGGGGGAGTCTGTGAGTCAGGTTGTTTTGTTTTTTAACTGCTTCCTGAGTCAGAGGTGGGGAGTCGGAGTCAAGAGTGCAATTTTTGCAGGAGTCAGAGTCCGGATTTTTTTTTTTTTAACAGATTTTGGCGTCCTCTGCTTTGACAGATTATGGAATCCATCAGCTGCGATTTAGCTTCATTAGTTTTGTTCACTGACGCACTTTTAAATGCCCTCGGAAAAGGTATGAACCCTAACCCACCCACCCACACACAAGATCTGGGTATGAAATTGCAATGTAAATGTGTGTACACCAAACTATTTACAATAGCCATCTGAAAGAAGTTGTTCATGATTGTATTTATATACAAATTAAAAAGTAATAAAGCCTTTAGTGATTGGAGAAGTCACAAAATAAATTAACCAAATAGTTATATTAGAGGCAGGTAATTACTAAAGAATATCATCATCATATTCGGTTTAACGTCTGTTTTACATGTTGGCATGTGTTGGACAGCTTTTAGAAATTTATCTTGAAACTAATCTATCTCTGGACAGGTCTTTTTTATCCCTCTTTCTCTCAAATTAAACCTTATCATTTCCTCATGTTTTCTTTCGCTTTCCTCTGCCAACTGGCCGTGCTACTTCAACTGCTCTAAATCTAACACAAGAACTCTTATTCATGTGGATTTGCAAAAAGCTTTTGATAGTGTGCCAATAGATGTTTTCTGGTGGAATAGTTGATATCCATTTACTTATCGTTAACATATTTGTAATTTAATTGATGGATTAAGGACAGGAAATGATTGGAGCGATTGAATGGACAGAGTTATGGTTTAGATGGAAAATAAAGAGTCAAAAATTATACTTGGAAATAGGAACAAATATCAAAGTAGAAATTAACATTTTAATTATAACTTTATGTTTGCTTCGTTATCTTTATATTCTCGTTATTTTTGTTGTTACTTTTACGATTATTCTTTAGAAACGATTTATCTTAGATATAACGAGTAGACACAGATATTCCTTTTATTTCTTAACACGTGTTCTATGTTGGATGTATAAGCATCGAAAATCAAAATAAATGTAACTGCTGTCAATTGTTGAGAGCACAAGTGCACAAGTAATCCAATCATTCCCAATTAGCGTTACCCCATCTGCTGCCCATTTGCACTGAAACACATTTCAAGTTGATTACATTTTGCACACATTTCAATTTAGAAGGAGAAACAAAAAATGTACACGTTTTCATTACATGTGATACATAAATTACAACAGTCAGTGTGCATGATTAGCCTAATAGATACTGTGGTGGACTATGGGATTAGCTATGCCAAGTTTAAATCCTATCAGATCTATCATGGTGATTTACATACTAGAACCTTTTGGAAATAATTGCAGAGTCAAAGTCGTAGTTGGTGTATGACTCCTATGAATGCTAAAAGTCTAGTCAAAATTTGGGCAATACCGGAAATCGGGCTCAAAATTTAGGCCGACACCGGTAGTCGGACTCAAAAGTTGGGCCGACACCGGTAGTCAGAATTTGGGGGATACCGGAAGTTGGAATTTGGGGGATACTGGGAGTCGGAATTTGGGGGATACTGGGAGTCGGAGTCAGATCTTATAGTTTCCAACTACATATCCCTGATATTAACTCACAATTTCGCCATTCAGCTATTCTGCTGTAAAATAGCAAATTATGTTAATAGTCGTTTACGATTTGTATTGTATGTTGGCATTAAATAACCCCAAAAAGGGTTGATACGACATAGAATAATTAACTAAAACTTAAATCCAAAAGTGCTCGCAATTAGGGGGGGGGATGACTGATCTGGCAAGAACTATCAAAACGTTTAAGGTGTGGAACATCCAATAAGGATTTAACTATGTTTAATGGTTTGGAAGACTAGTTTGAATTAAAATAACTGCTATATAAGACGAGCATTTTTTTTTCCAAAATTTTATAAACAAAAGACAGAAATATAGGAGGAAACTTGAATGCAACACAATAAAAGTGTTCTTTTGTTAAAGTAACATTTTAATTTGCATAATAGAATTCATAAAAAGGATAATCATTAGAATTTAAAATTCAGTAAAAATACTTTTTAAAATTAAAAAAATAGATTCTTGCTAGGTTAATTTCAAATTAATCTACATAGTGACTGTACGTACGTACAGCACGCTTTGTGATATGAAGAAGAGGAGGTTGGAAGAGAGGGAACAAATAAGAAGGTGAATAGAACAAAGAGTAAAACAGAAGATGGAGTAGGCAGAGGAAAGGGGAAGAAACCCTATAAAACGTGAGCTGAAATGTACATCAACAATAAAAAATATGTTCAAATAAATAAAATATTTCCTTTTTTCATTTATGTTTTTTTTTTTAAATGAAACGCCTTCCCAACTTTAAGTCATGCATGGGAGGCATATTTTATTTAGCAAATTAATATTTTATTTGCCTTAAAAAAATAAAAATGATGGAAAAAATATTTAAATCTAGTTTCGAAATGGCTAAAAAAAATATGGGATCAAATGGATATCAAGCACCCCAGAATGAGCAACGATCAAAAGGACACAATTTGCCATAACACCAATTTTTAAAACTTACTTCCAGTTGAATCATAAACAAAACAATATGCACATTTATAACTTTGCATTCACAGATTTTTATTTAAAAGAAAGGGTTTATTTATAAAAAAGTTTTACTATAAAAAAGGGTGTATTTACAAACAGTTTTATTATAAAAAAAGTTTTGTTTTTTTATAATTAAAAATGTGCATATAACAAAACATGCTTGTAAATAACACCGTCTTTAACCGCTATGTCAATTATCTAAGAAAATTCATATTGGCTCAAGTAAAAAACCCTGGCTTGGCCTGGCATAAGGATGGTTTTAATTGTAGGCCTATTGGATGAGGAAAGCTCGAAAAGTAGACAAACAATTCGTCACTTTTATATAGATAAAAGAATCCAAAATGATTTAAATGTTCACAAGAACAGAGGCTGTTTAATGAAAACTATTTGCTAAAGATACAAAAAACAAAAAAAACAAAAAATTGGATGTGTCTTTTTCTTTATAAAATAGATAAAATGTCATTTGGGAGGGAAAAGTAACATTTGTTTTATGAACATATGTTAATCTCAAGAAAACCCCCTATTAAAAGATAAAGATAGAAAAAAAAACATCTTAATACTTATCTCAAGTAAGTAAAAACCGGACAAGTTTCTAATACAAAGCTATTATTTGTTAATATTTCAGAAAAGGTATTGATCACTATCAAGACCTACTTGTCAGAAATGTGTAAGGACTTGTCAGCATTCCACCATTGATATATTAACAATGCTCACACTTCAAATTAAGAAGAGATTATATAAACAAAAGGTCTATAGCATAGTTATACTGTAAAATATGGATGATAACATTTATATAGGTTGCTAGAGTCTGGAGAAAGAGGGGAGCTGGATAGCCATTAGGGTTAGTATGTTGTGGCTTTTGAGCCGGACAAACAAATTGAGTTCTAGGTTGCTGAAGTTGGTGAACTACTGCTGAAATGGGGAGATTACTTTTTGACTCCTGTCTGGTGAATTCTGTTGTTCTACATTTTGGAAAAGATAAACTCTATGGACTGTGACAAGAAATGCTAACTCAATTAATAATAAATGTTGTTAATTATTAATAATAAAGCGTAGTCCCTTTATTTGGATATGCCCTTTTATTTCAGCTAGCCAGATGCATTATCACGGCAGCACAACAGAATTGAATATCTATCAATTCCGGGCATGATGCATACACAACGGAAACGGTCACAAACCTCACCTGATGCACGATGATCAACTGAACACATATGGTGGGTGTCGTGATAACAGCCATAATACAATCTCTTTATATTTTAACTAGCAGGACCCGTCGCCCGGCGTTTCCCCGGAGAAATATAGAAGAATAAATTAAAATGTCTAAACAGCTGACAGAACGCAAATAGGTCACAACGGATAGTTTTAATGTTAAGAAAAAATGTTTCTTTTGAATTGTGGAAAATCTATATACCCATGAAAACGATATCTCAGAGTGAAACAAAAATAGAAATTGCCACAGTGTAGAAGAATGTCTCCTTCACTTACCGATTATGGAAACGGGTACTTTTGTCGGACTGGGATATTTCTATCTGTTATCTATTCTCTCCTCGGTCATTGAAAGCAAATCCTTCTAGAGTGCGGCAGTTTTTATTTATGTTGCTACTTTAGAAAATATAATAAACGTTGGTGGATTTTCGCCACATTAAGATTTTACGTTGAATTTTCACAAAATATCGGTGGTATCTGAATGTTCTTTGACCCCTTCGGATAAAAGTAAACTGAACTAAGTAGAGCCCACATTTGAACCCCTTACATCTAGCAGTTGTGTTCAAAAATTCATAATGATTGGTCAATTAGTTTAGGAGTAAATCCTGTAGATAAAAATATAGACATATACACATACCTAATTACAAAATATTATTTTGTTCCTTGTAATCATTACGGGTGCAAGAGGTGTAGGAAGAGGCTGGTAAGTTGAAGTGTCTCCCTCCTCCCTCACTTTTAATCATTAAGGGTGAGAGAGTGGGACGCTTTTGGCTGGCTGCCGGCAATATCCAAAAAGTTTTTTTTACTTCGCGTTTTAAACAGAATATTTGTTTTTTACTTGCATAAATAAGGTTTGAAAAAAATATATAAGTATTTACGGATAATGTATATTTTATTAAATTAAGTCAAAGTTATGAAAATATTAAAGCGTTCCACGATATTATGAATGTTGTTTAGTGATCGATGATTGGCTGGTTTGTGAATTCTGAAACTGGTGTTTCCATAATTAGTTCTTTGTGAAATAATAGGTCGGCTATGCTCGGCGGTGTTTTGAGTTTTGTGGGAGGACTTAATTCTTAGCAGGAATATAATTTGCTATCCTCTCTTTGATTTATTTAGTTGGGAGAGGTTTACAGGGGGGGGACTAATAATAATGTTTTTAGTTTAGATTTTAAAAATAAGTTTAATTTTCTGGAAACACGGTCGAAAGTAGTAGTCAAATGAAGTGATCTGTTTTCATGTGTTTGATGCATTATTTTATTGTCTACTCAAACTGATTTTGGAGGGGAAACCCCAACTATTTTATATATATATAGAACAAAAATTGCATGATAACATAGGAGCATTTTAATCACAAGAAAATTTCAAAGGCTGTACTTTTTCTTCAAAGACTTAGCAACGGATGACAAAAAAAATCCGTATGGCTTTTGCTAACTAAAAATTCTTGATCTCACAAATAAGCAGATGTTTGTCATTCAAAAGGAAACACCATTTACAATTCAGATTACCAAACTTAAAACAGTGTGTGAAAATAAAAGTTGGCACTGCATCTCTCTACCAAAAATTTCAGATACTAAGATTCAAATCTGCTTTAAAATTATGCAAACCATGTTTGGACATGTGAACCATAGTTGCAGGAAAAGAGGTAATCAGAGATGATTTGAAAGCCTGGAAGAAAGCGTATCCCTAAAATAAACAGACTAAATAGATACTTTGAAAGAGGCTCGCAAGACGTGCAATGGCTGTGACTAGTGACGAAAATGTGAAACCAGATGAAGATGAAATGATCATCACAATCTGACCCGATTAAAATTATCTGGAAAGCAAGATACTAAAAAAATTGACAAGATTTTGTGATCTGAGAAAATTCTTTAATTAGTTGACCATCAGATTAGAAATTTGGAGTTGAAGTTTTAGTTTGATTATTGGAGGGGGGGGGGGGGGGGTATCCAGAAGAAATTTTGTAAATATCGGCTCTCCATATAGGGTAACAGAATCACCCAACTCAACGTTTGAAAAATAAACAGATTTAAATTTTATTGTACATCAAAGTCTTTCTAAGTGTTTTGGATGAGACCATTAGAGAGAGAACTAATTTTGACGTCTAATGTGTTTTGTGATCGGAGAGAAAAAAAAAGATTTTTCAAATGGTTCCTCTCCTTTGGGTGTGTGTATAGGCATATCAATCAGGGTTGCGGAGTCAGAAGGTATAAAGTCAGACTCCGACTTCTAGGATTCGAAAATATCCCACTCCGACTCCTTATTTTAAAGTCTTCCAATATTCACACAATTTGTTGATTCTTCAGAGATTAAAAAATCTGACCGACTCCTAACATTCTTACAAGTCTGACTCCCTCTGAGTCTGAAACCCTAGTGTCGACTGCGTCACTTGACCTTTAAATCCATTAGTTATTTCACTTGTGAACTATGATTGTTCACATCCGGTTTTAAATATCATTCTCAGTTTTGCTTTTCATTTTGCACCTGTTCCAGTCTGGCACAAGGCTCTTAACTTTGTGTGCTCTAAATGTGCTTAAGTATATTTATATATTTGTATGTACAGGATTCACTCCTAAAATAATTAACCGATCATTATGAATTTGGGTAAACAGCTGGTAGGCATAAAGGTTTGTAATGTGGTTTGTTTTTAGTTTTATGCAGGGGGGGGGGGCGAAGAATGGGGTGAAAGCTCTGACCTATAATTTTTGTAAAATTTTAACAATAGGATTATACATCAATTAATAAATATTCCCTAAATTTCAGTTTCTTTGGAGTTTTTTTAATGTGTTTAGAGAATAGGCACAACCTCCCATTTTAAAATTTAAATATTTCAGATTTGCATTCAATTTGATTCATAGGCATTCGACACAAATTAAGCAAGGTTCCCTGAATTTAAATTTCTTCTTAAGACCTCTTAAACCTTATCTTTAAAGTTTAAACATTTTCTAGAATCAAAATCATGTAATGGATTTCGATCAAATTGGAATAAGGATTCTAGACATAAAGTTTAATATCGTTATATCTTGCTTTTAATCTTAGTAAGGGGACATAAAAGTGGTGCAAAACGGTTCTGTTCGGAGAATTAATGTTACTTGTCATAGGACAGGTATTCTAGTTATTTATAAATGTAGGTTTCATCTATTCAGAAGGCGCCGAAAATACTATAGAAGGTATTCTAAAATGGTAAATCTAAACAATTAAGAAACTAATATAAGATCAAAGTGTAGTGTCTGTTCAGATGGATACTTTATCCTGTGCAGTTCTAGGAGGTCCGTCCTCCCAGGCTTTGCCTTCTCACCCTTTGAGAGGGGATTGGTTTGCTAATCGCCTGAGGCGCCCCTACCGGGGAATGCCGACGGGGCTGCCCAGGCAATTTTTGTCGGCCATAGTGCTCTTCATTCTCTAGGGTGCTGGCTTTTCAAATCCCACTTTCCGACCTTGTGTCACATCTTACCGCTGTGGGAGGAAGATAAATACCAAGAAACTAATATAAGATGTTAGTAAAGCATGAACATTTATGGCAATTATGCTACAGAGGCTAAGGCACTTAGCCTGATGATTCCCTGCAGGGATGAAACGTGGACGACTCTTAATTGCCATAAATATTTCCATACTTTACTACTAAGCTCTATTCATGTATTGAGCACTGTTCAAGTTAATATAAAAAATCTATAGACAATATATTATATCACTTTATAATGTGTACATATGAAATAATATCCAATGGAAGAAGACATTTTAAACGGAATAAAATCGGCTAAATGATTTACCGTTTTTCTTTTGGCTATTGTTCTCGTTAACATAGATATTCACATTTCTACTACATTTCGTCTGATATGTTCTATCGCCTTCTTCAGGTGGATTGTTCATTCCTGTATTTAAATATAACTCTTGTTCATTATTTGTTGAGATTTTTTTACAGATGCAAATGTTATATCAATAAAAGAAATTAGTAGACATCCTTGGCCTTTTGACGAGGCACAGTGTAGTATCTGTTCTGATACTTCATCTTTCGTTCTCGTATAGTGAAGGAAATATCCTTACTGAGACAATTTTTATTTTTGTCTTAATCTAGTGTCCCTTTTGGTGGAGATGGATTTCTCCCACATTAAAGACTGACCTTGTGTCTAGCTCTGTCCTCATGGAGAGACAAATCAATAGGGACATAAATGCTGATGTAGACAATTGTTCAAAGATAATGTTAAAAGCCCCCCCCCCCACTAAAAAAACGCACAAAAATTGGTTAAATGGTATTAGGATATCTGACAAGTTATTACATAATATCTTGTTTATATTCATTTGACCTGGACCGATCTCTAAGCCGATACCTACCCTATTTCCCAACCATATCAACTACTCAGCCTCCCTCTCCCACCGTCCTGCATCTAGCTTTAGATGGTGTGGAGTCACCCCTTATTTACCACTACTCCCAGGTCCACTTTGACCCGGAGAAGTGATAGTACTTGTCAGGGCCTCATCTATGAGTTAAATAGAATCTCAGAGCAGGATTTTGGTTACTTTCCTTAAACAAATCCCATAGAAATCTTTTTTCATGGCAAATACTACATCAACGGTTCAAAATGTTGGGCACACCAGGGAGGAAACCGACTCAACCCGACCAGGGTAAATGCTGACTTAAAGTACAAATAAGTCCTTGAACCTAATCCAAAATTCGCAGAAAACACTGTTGTGCAGAAGTGTTAAAACTTAAGAGTTTCTAAGAAAATTGCAATCATTCAGTAAGAATAAAAAAAAAATTTTTTAAAAATCAAAAATGTGGAATAAGAATTGTCTTTTAATAATTCTACACAGCTTTTTGATTCTATGCCAGACTTGCTTATTATTTGGTATTTAATTTTCAGTAAAAAAAAAAAAAAAATTTTTATTTTAAAACATACAGAAAAAAAAACCGTTTCTTGTGACCATTCAAACATAGAAAGCACGTGTTTATTTCTTGTGACCATGTTTATGAGCTCATTTAAAATTTCAGAATAAACATCAGTAAAGGGCAAACATCAGCTCTTGTGTGAGAATTTACAATAAAGACTCTTGAAATGTGGAAGCGGGTTTACAGCAATAAAATAATGAGCCAAGTGAGATAGTTTGAGTGGCACTCGTTGAAAGAAGAACATCGCTAGAGAATGGCAAGAGGTCAGAGTGACCCAACAAGCATTATATGTTCTAAAAATATTCATCATCAGGTTGTTGTGCACAGTTAATGCATCCCCAGGGTCAGATTAGCAAGTCCTACTCTAAGGTATTTGATCATAGAAACAGCATAAGGCGAGCACATTATAAATTGCATATTGAATGCATTGAAAATAAGCACATTTTTCTGTCCTATTAGGCTCCCAGGATAATCATTTAGACACAATGTAAGAGATTTTTTAAAAGAGAGTCATCACTTATCAAGGCCAAAGGCCACTTGAGGATAAGGGTTAATGAGATAGAATGATACCTAGTTAAAGGGTGATGAACCTCATGCAAGGATTGAGGATGTCTAATAGAATTAACTTTGGTTGCTTGTAGGAACAGTATATGACAGGAATCTGTTGACATTGGATTTGAAGATGACCATGTTATAGTCTCCAGTGAAGCAGTTTCGTGGCAATGTGTATCACAGACGGGAAACCCTTGCAAAGAATCTGTTTGTGGAAATTTCGCCTGACGCTAGACACACGGAGGAAGAAAGGAAAGTCATTTTTCATTATGGTAGAAAAGCAAGTTCTTGCTGTGAATGTTTTACAAGGGTGAACCAGAGATTAGAGCTCAGTCGAGCACCGTTCATGAAAGTAACGATAGATGACATGATTCGGGAACACAATGAAATCAACGACATTTCAATTAAATGGTGAACACTTTATCAGAATCTTATGGTTTATGTCTTGTTTAACAAGTCTATTAATAATGTTTACCCTGAGAAGAGATAAAGATACAAATTACACAAAAAAGGTTTATTTTATTTTTATTATCATTAAACTAAAATGCAAATCACACCTGAAAGTAACAGTCTACCGTGTTAATGGAGCTTTATTCGAAGAAATTCTACACCGCTTAATGCTGATCTACATTTTTTTTTTAATTCTTAATTTTAAATATTCTTTTCAGTAAAACCCTTAATATTTTTTTGATTGCTAAAAACTATATAGAATCAATCAATATAAAAATATACAGAAATAAAATACTTTAAAAAGGAACTTTATCAAATTATTTCCTTGCTGTACAGTAACTTTTATAACAAAACAAATATAGAACATTTTAATTCATATTTCATTATACTTATTTCATATTTTAAAAAAATTTTTAAACTGCAATAAAAAAGATTCTACTCAAAAGCAACCAAATGTCTTCCATTTAATATAAAAATGCAAAAGTATAAATTCACTAAACTCTTGAAATGGAGATATTTTGTATACTCAGAGAAAAGTCACAATCCTTCACTGTATAATAAAGACCAATGTGCATATAAATAAATATAAATCCATCCCATCACGTAGAAGTTAGCAAGTAAACCATGTGCCTTTTTTCTAGCTCTTGGACGAAACCACTTCAAGTGGTGAAGGAAACGAGAAAGCGAGTCAGACAACTCACGCCGCCTGAAATTAATTTGGAAAGAATCCCTCCACTCTAAATACAAAGTCAACTGTGGGTGTTTTTTTTTTGTCTTCAGGTCATCAGAAATGATAATTTATATGAAAAATTAAATTATTGCCATAATACCATGATTTTAAATGAATATTAAGTGCGAACATTGGCGAAACAATGTATTCCCATCGTTTTTGATGGAGGATGTTATTGGCATTTCAAGTAATAAGGATGTGATATTTAAAGCAACTTTAACCCTAACCCTTTTTTTTTTGTGTGTACATCTCCCCAAAGGCATTTCAATAAAAAAAAATTTAAATTTAAAAGAAAACAGTGCAAAAATAAAAAAGGGATGAAATACACAATCCCAATCAAACATTTTTAAACCTTCAATGGAAAATAAGATGCATCACCTAACAGGTTATATTTTTAAGAGTTTGTGGACAATCTGTAGGGGGAAATGTGAAAAATGTGTTTCATGAGGATGAAAGAAAGTCACTCAATTCCACAATCCTTATAGATTAAGGGCAGCTACTTTAGTTTCAAATTTCTTCTGTGGAATGTCAGTGTTTTTTTTTTTACAAAGATATTTTCTAGGGAAAGTTGTCTAGAGACCAAGAAATGAGAGGGTCCCAGGAGACAGTCAGATTAACAACTCACATCTTAAAGCATTTCTTAATATGTACAAGAGTTGTTCGACTAATGAATATTCTTAAGACAGAAGACTTAACAAAATGTGAAACATACAAAATATTAAAACTTCTTTACTGCAATCCAAAATAATTTATTATTTTACTAAAGCTGGGTTAACATGTGTTTCCCTGAAGGCTTTTTTCCTATACATTTTAATCATAGAAAATACATGCTAAAATATTCCTCTGGTTTGGGATTGATTTATGGTTTTAAAAAATTTCCATTTTAATTGTTCTAATTAGCTGCAATTAACTCACCAAGTAGTTCATCTCTTACTAAGTTTCTAGCTATCACTTTTACACTCTCTCATTGTATGTCGTTTGCCTTTCACATAAGTTTCTAGCTATCACTTTTACACTCTCTCATTGTATGTCGTTTGCCTTTCACATAAGTTTCTAGCTATCACTTTTACACTCTCTCATTGTATGTCGTTTGCCTTTCACATAAGTTTCTAGCTATCACTTTTACACTCTCTCATTGTATGTCGTTTGCCTTTCACATAAGTTTCTAGCTATCACTTTTACACTCTCTCATTGTATGTCGTTTGCCTTTCACACAAACACACATTATTTCTCTGTTTATTAACAGTCAAAAGTAGAAATAACGGAATACAAATTTCCACTCATAGCTGTAGAGAAAAAAGTTAAGGGGTAGATATAGCAAGCGGATAGAAACTAATTTTTGATTTTTTTATATTTGCAA
>OY744515.1:82661741-82816741 GCA_963556195.1 Sepiola atlantica
AAAATGGATGGATGGTTTAGGTTTCAAAAAGACAATCATTAAAAAAATGATAGCTATCAAATTGAGAGCAACATTAATGTAAAATATGTATTTAAAAAAAATCATCTTTTCAATGTTTTTACTAAAATGCAAAATACAAAAGTTAAAACAAATTTTTATTGAAACCTTGATTATAGTCTTAATAAACTCAGAATTACAAACTTTAATTCAAGAAGAATTTTTTTCAATTCTTTTAAATATCTTTCATTGATTTCAGCATAAAAATATCATGAAACAATTACAAAAAAAATGATTGCAAACAGGTTCTTTTTTCTTTCTTCTTTTCCAATTTCAATCCTGTAACATAGTTTGCTTGTTTTGTTTTTGTTTGTTTTAGTTTTTCAACAGGAAAATGCAACAGGTGGTGACTATGTGGTTATGACTCATTCACATGATTGACAATTCATAGCTCAAATAGCCTCGTATTAGGTAGCAAAAATCAGCCTAGAGATTAGTGTGCAAAAATGGGGAAATATAATGAAATTCCCTTCAATTTCAACTTCTAATTACTCATTTGCTTTTCGGGTTATTTGGAAAAAAATTGGATGTTAACAAAATTTAATGAATGTGCTAGAATACCCGTCTCATGATGGGTAAAATCAATTCCTCAAACAAAACAGTTTTGCACCACTTTTATGAAGATTAAAATCAACATATAATGGATCAAATTCAACGCAAATCTGAAATATTTGAATTTTCAAATGGGAGGCTGTACCAATATTATGTCCCCTATAAATTCTTTAAAATACTCCACAAAAAGTGTAATCTGGGGAATATTTATTAATTGATGTCTAGTACCTATTGTTAAAATTTCACAAAAATCGAAGGTATCTGAATTTTCACAAAGAGCTCCCCCCCTTTTTACTCCCTTTGCATAAAACTATCTATCGCCCAAATTTTGACCCTTTACGCCTAGCAGCTGTGTTCCAAAATTCATAATTAGTTAATTAGTTATGGTATGACTCCTGTACATATAAACATATAGATAGAGATAATTGTTTCTCTTGTATCATTAATACCCCCCCCCCCCCCCCAAGGTTACTTCAAGTTAGGTTACTATTTTTAGTGACGGGTGATTTATTTTTTAATGTTGGTGTTTTTCAACTTTATGCGTACGATATTGTGTGTGTCTGTGCATATCAAAACAGTCCCAAAGGGGTATTCTATCAATATGGTTTTAAGTTGTCTTTCACAAAAAAAAATCTCAGTTAAAAACGTCAATGAATTGTTTGTCCTATTATCAAATTGTGGTTCCATCTGTTTTTACATGGTCCAAATCTGAGGGTTATTTTATTGATTAAAAGAAAAAAAATCTAGCTTGAGCTCTACTGTATTACTAATCATATTAAGAAGACTCAATATATTAGCTGTTGAAATGAATCTTATATGAACTGTCAAAGTTGCACTTCCATGTCATTTTTGTATGTTTTTTCGAGAGGTAATGGAATTTTGTCCAATGTTTAGACTAGCTTGATCTAATAATTCCATTATGATTACTTTTCATTTACCACAAAATGACATTACATTTTTAAGATTTTTTTACAGTTTCAAAACCTGCACTTTTAGTCATACAATGAAATTTGGACGGCAAATTTTCTCATTTCCAACAAATATTGAATGGTCATAATTCGATGGCTAGTTGTGCTACCAAAATAAATTTAGTACCATTGTTTGTGTTTTGCAAAGATCTACATGCCCACACTAACATTTTTTAGATAAAATTAAAATAAAATTTTGGTTTGGGATATCTACATGTATCTCACTCTCTGAGAACAGACTGTTTCTGTCACTCTTTTTTTGTAAAAATCGACGGGGGACTCATTTTTATGTATCACACAAAAGAGGAAGAAATATAGTGCTTCATGAACTTGTAATTACAGATTAAGAAGATTTTTAAAAAGAAGTAGAAAAATCAATATAATTTTGTAATATCTTTATACAATTATTCTGCGTAAGCCAATAATCAGCTTATTGTATGAATAGAAAACTTTTGTTGTATACAAATTTTCATATACAACATTCATTATCAATTCTACTTTTATAATGAGCATAATCAATTTACTATTATAAGTGTAATCTATGAAATGTAAACATGTTTTTTCTCTTGTGCAAAATTTGCGTTTTCGATTTATATTGAAGTGTATAAGCTCCCTAGAGAGAAATATGAAAAAGTTTTCATCTGAGCTATAATGTGAAGTTCTTTCCCTTAGAAATGGAACACTCTTTAAGACTTATGCTGTTAACGATAAATAGGGTTAATTTCTCTCTCATTTCATACGGCTGTCATGGCGGGCACACTGGTTACATGTTAGATCTTGATAGTCAATGGTGACAGAGGTCCGAGGTTCAAATCATGCGACTGGCAGAACAGTTTTATATAGCCAGACTGATTATTTTTGGTTAAGATAAAACATATGGATATTAAAAAATATTTATTAAAATAATTAATTAGATATGTATGTGTGTGTGTGTGTGTGTGGGGGGGGGGGGGGTTGACATCTCCCTAACAAGTTGCTGGATTTTCCCCATGTTAAAAAAAATCAACCTTGTGTCTGGTTGGGAGGCAAGTAAAAAGGGGCATATCACTCACAAGAACAGAAACAATAAATCATAAGAATGTCATGAAAGAAAAAAAGCAATCAGTATAAGCAGGTGATAAAATGGTTATGACTTCCTATGTCTTCAACAAATGTGGCATTATAGAGATGGTCAGCCAAACAAACTACCCACAACGTCACTTGTTCAGGAATATAAAGTAGGTAAGACCTAAGTTTTCCAGATGCTGTGGGACTCTCAAGGCACTAATTATAAAACCCTCAGCCTTCGGTAATATCTGGTCAAAAATGGTATGCCAAACATGTAAAGAATGCAGAATGAATCCTTAAAATGAAAGCAATCATTAATACTGTGGTAAACAAAAACACATCCACAACATTAATGTTTGAAAGAATCCACAATGAATAAACGAACAATGGCCACAAAAGGACTTTGTCATATTGAAGAAAATACACGTCTTGCTGTAGGACAATGGAAACCATGCATGAGGACTGAACGGTAGCCCCTATCGCATCCACTGGCTGGAGATGGTCAACTGAAGACATGAATTAAAACTATGAAGACAGACATGGAACTGGTAGCTGGCCCCAGTGTTTTTGGTATTCATCACTGGAAACAGGAATGGCTGAAGTATATCGAAAACTCAGCTGCCGATCAACGTGGGTTGACCGCAAGGCAGCAGTGAACTCATTTTGAATTCGGCACAACCCACCCAGCACGAATACCATTATAAATGCAAGTAGGCACAGGGATCAAGCGAAAAATTGCTAAAGAAAGAAATGCAACATGAGTGGAAATTCATAAGATGAAGCGTAAAAAGGTTCTTTATAAAGGCAGTCTATGATCTAGCAGTCAACTTCAAACTCTGGAGGTCTACGACATCAAACTGATGTAGTAGATGTCGGAAAACTGCCAGTCACAAGCACATCCTCACTGTATGCAAACATAAGAAGCTATATGCCAAGACATAACAAAGTTCTGGGGACTATTATAGAGGCTACAAAAGAATTTTGGACTCCCAATAAAAAAGGTTGCATACCTGAAAAGGGTAATAAATTTTATAAAAAGGGAATAGTTTTTTTTTAAATTATGAGTGAAAAAAAGTTACACATCATTGTCAATTGATGGTCGCATGTTGTAGTGGATTTAGAATATCAACTCATTTTGAATCAAAATAACATTAACTGCATCTCGATCTTTTTATTTGGTTTGTTAATTCAAAAAAGTTTTATCAAATTGATTATCCCTTTTGAGGAAAATATTGACTGGTTGCATCAACAAAACTGAAAAATATGAACATCTGTGAGCAAGCCTTTCCCCAGAGAAGTGAGGACATGTCCAAAAAAGATTTGTTCATTTCGAAGATTTTTGTTATACGAATAGATTTTTTTTTTAATTGAATTTTTAATTAAAAAAACAAAATTACATTTTTTTTTTCTTAAACTATTGTTTTGTTTTCATCTCGTGAAGATGCAGACAGGAGTAACATTCATATTAGACGATGAATGGCTAAACGTGCCAGGTCCTTTCATGTTACAAATGTTATACAGATAAAGGGTAGGTGAAGCGCTCTTTAATATATAGAGATGGGGTCTCGATAAAAGCACTGGTCCCCATCACCTCACTGGGTTGGCGTCAGGAAGGGCATCCGGCCTATAAAAATCTTGCCTCAATTAAAGAAATGACTTCAAAGAAACCTGGCCAGAGACTACTTTGGAAGTGAATTTCTAAAAGCCCTCCAACACATGCCAGCATGTAAAACGGACGTTAAACCGAATATGATGATGATGATTGACATTATGTACATCGTATTCTTTTCTATAGTTCATCTTTATAGATTTTATATCTTTTACTTTTTTTCTGTCCATATGGTGACCCAAATGGGTCACCGGAGATTCTAGTTGAAGATGACAGTTAACCAATCACAACTTCGACAGCTAGACTACTTCAGATTGGCATCTCGCCAGTTAACAATGTCTTGTTCTAAGATCAAAACTTATGAAAGAAAACGAATTATATACAAAGTAATGAAGTAGAAGTATTGTAACTCAGAAAGAAAAAAAGAAAAAGAGTTTCAACCTAGTATGAGTCAATGGAAGGTGACGTCACCAGCTTAAAATCAAAATTGCTTTGCTTTCTATAAAGATTAGTTCAGTCATTCAATTCACCTTTCGTACAAATTTTAACGACACAATCAACTTCAATTTTCACATTCTCTTAAAAACAAATCTTTAAAAGTCATTATTTTTACAGAGATTTATGTTTGTTTGTTTTTTAGATAATGGAAATGAAATCCTTCAAATAATTACAAAAAATGTTAGTCTTATTGAGAATTCTTGAATGAATACCCCTGTGGCTGCCGGCAGATTCGTCTTTGATCAGCTACATGGTATTTGTATTTTTTTTTGTACGAATCACAATGTCGAAATATCGAAACTTAATAGCCCTCGTTTAAATTCTTGACCACAAAATAGATCCTAAGTATAAAGTCAAAAAGGTAGAGAAAAGATCGTTCCAGATAGAATAAAAACGACCTGATAATATAAATAAATACATATAAATAAGATAAATAGCTATTCTGTGTTCTACATAGCTGGAAAATTAAAATAAGATAGAGGCCCCTACACTCGAGTGGTGATTCGGCCAGTCCCCCTAGGCGGAGCGATAACCGGGGAAGGGATGCCAAGCCCTTTTTGAGATGCGCCTTTGAAGAGAACGGGTCGCTTTGTTCGTCATTCGTTTCCTCATTCCACGTGGTCTTGAGAAAACCTTTTTTGCTTCACATGTGTCTGGTGTCCCTGCCATGTCTATTTTTCTTTGTCACATTTTCATGTGTTATTTGTTTGTCAAATATTGTACCCTTTGTCCATATATTTATGTCAATATTTTCGTTAATTGCAGTTTTCACAGCTGCACATGTGCATTGCGAATAAACCCTAACCCTACAAACATAATTCACGCTTAGTTCTCTCACGCAAAACAAGGGACTAGAGATCACAACTCCATTTATTAATACAATGAAATTATGTTAATTCTTGTATGCAAATGAAATAACAACACAAGTAAATAATACTGAAATCTCTATCTTTATAAAGTTAGGTATGTATATATGTTTATATATTAGCATGTAGAGGAGTTACTCTTAAACTAATTAACCGATCATTGTGATTTTTTTTAAAAACTCAGTTGCTAGACAGAAGGGGGTCCAAATAATGCAAAACATTCATACTCTTCCGATTTGGGGGAAATTTTTATTAATATTCTCCAGATTTCAGTTTCTTTGGAGTACTTTAAAGGATTTTTAGGGAGCATATAATGGACACAGCTTCCTATTTGAAAATTCAAATATTTCAGATTTGCATTAAATTTGATCCATAGTATACAACAATTAAGTAAAATCACCTAAATTTCAATTTCTTCTGAAGTGTAAGCCTTTAATTTTAAACATTTTCTAAAATCAAAATAGATTTTGATCAAAATTGGAATAAGGATTCTAGACATAAGGTTTAGTAGCATTATATCTTGATTTTAATTTTCGTAAGGGGGGTATAAAAGTGGTGTAAAACTGTTCTGTTAGGGGAATTAATTATACCCATCCTGGGATAGGTATTCTTCCATTTTTTTTTTTTTTTAAATTTTCTTATCTTTCCATTTTTGCTGCCAGACATTCACCGGCTATTTCAGACACTCCAGCCCAGAGATCTTTTTAAGATTCTAACCGTCCCTTTAAGTGCAATTCTTCTAGTATAGATACATGCGTGTGTGTATAAAATACAAAATTGTATCTACTTTTAACACTTTCCTCCATTCTTGCCGTCCTAAACCCCATAGTATTTATAAATCATTGTAGCCTGAGAATTGTTCATAAAAAAATATTGTTATGGAAATGATCGACTTTAACTCTAAAAACTGGGCCCTAATTTTTGGACCCAATCAAATGTAAGGGAGATAATTCTCTTTTAACATATAAACAAAAAATAATGTTTTCTTTTAGCAAATTCTTTTAGTTTTCATATTAACATTTGTAAAGTTATTTTATGTTTCAATTTAATAGAGGGAAAAATGGAAACAAAAACTTAATACACACCTCTGTTGTTGATGCTATGTCTGTGGCGGAAGTGAAATGAAAATAAGAATAACTATGTTGATGTCTTATAGTTTTAATTTCATTGTCCATGCGGACCGATGGCCATGGTAATAAGTGTTGATTAACAATCAGTGCTAAGTGAGTCTTCTGAGGGTAATTCCATGTCAAATCATCCAGAAATTTTGGATTTTGAAACCCATATCGTCAGATTTTGTTGTAACTTGCACCACAGATGGACATCATAAAAACTAAGAAATCCTGAAAATTTGAGGATGCAACTCCAAGCGGTTTCCGATTTAGAGCAGTTTCCGATTTAGAGCAGTTTCCATGTCGCGTAAATCGCGCAAGATGTCGCCCGGGCAACATTTTAATAATTACATTTTCTTTAATATTTTCAGTTTGGAACATGATATGATGCTGAAAATTCACACAGGTATCTTTTTCAACCCAAGGAACCCAAAAATGGCATTAGCTTTGCTCAGAAATGAAGCCTTCTATAAGATTTTATCAAATTTTGAAATTTTTTACATGTGCACCAATATGGGGCAAAAAAATGATGTAGCTGATATGGTAACGGTTTTTTTCTTTTGGACATTCATTTAGACACTATGAAGTACCTCTGGACCAAAAAGGGTAAATAATACTTTTTTTGTTCACTCCCAGTGTCTATTCAAAGTTAAGCCTTTTTCCGAGAGTTCAGAAATACCCTATTGAGGGAAGCAACTAGTTTGTATATGCGAGATCAAAATTTATATAAAATTCACATTGAAATAAGTTTTAGAAAGTAAAAGTTAAAGAGTCTCACAGTGATCAGATATTTATAATAAAAGCTGACTTCACAACAAAAAACCAGCACACGACATTATCTACATGGGTTATTCTCATCAATTTTAACTGAGAATAAATGTTGAATGGTTTTACTTATGACTTATAAGATAGATGAAGTTAGCACTGTTTGTGTTTATTTAATAACTGCATAGCAGCTTTTACTAAGGTAAAAAGTTTCGGGTTGTTAACACCATCCATTGTAAAATAACTGAGCGGAACATCGTCAAAATGTCCCATGCACAACGGCGCTTTGGTCCAATGTCACCAGAATCCAATGATTATACCAATTTTGGCTACTGAACCACAATAGCTGCTTAAATATTGATCATATTTCTTGTATAAGAAAATTTTTCTTTGCCTATTATGCCTGCATTAGTTGGTGGTTAATTTTTTCAGTAAAACGTGTCTCATATGCAACGGAGCCGGATTAGTTCACCATAATGTACTGCAACAATCCTAAAATAATTTTAAATGAAAAACATTATCTATACCTAATTAAAATATATAATAGTGGTTGGTGCAATTGGTTTGTTCCATTATGCAGGCAAGAAAGTTAGGCAGCACTTGATTCTTATACCAAGAAATTAGCTGTAGAAAATATAGAAGAATTTGAGGTAGGCACAAATTTATGAATATTTTAAATGTTGATTTTCCTTTTAATTCACTGGAAAAATGTATATAAATCTCTTCACTAACTGCTTATTCATCCCCTGCTACCAAACTTTTATGACCTCCTCATCCCCTCCCTCCAACACAATAATCTCCCTTGCTAGTACTGTCCAGTCTTTGAGGTGAAAGCATACAAAGAAATTAGCTGTAGAAAATATAGAAGAATTTGAGGTAGGAACAAATTTATGAATATTTTAAATGTTGATTTTCCTTTCGATTCAGTGGAAAAATGTATATAAATCTGTTCACTAACTGCTTACTCATCCCCTGCTACCAAACTTAAGTTACCTGATTATATATTCTATTTGATTGTTTTGTCTTCAATTCAACAGTAAACAAAAGAAAACAAAATGACTGATGTCGAACTCAATTTGGAATGTCATAAATTAGATTATGATCATTCCAAAGGAATTGAGAATCTGTCAGACTTGAACAAAGACATTGTTGAGACGTTGTGGAGATCTGGTTCAAGAAACATAAAGGCGAGTTATCAACCATCTGCTTTCATCACAAAAAATATTTTGGAAATGTGTTTGAACATAGAGCAAAGGCCTCAAAGGCCGCAGTGAATTGTTACAACATAAAAGTAAAGTCAAAGGCGTACAGCTGATATCGTTGGTGATGGCAAAACAGCTGGAGGTGAGAGGGTACAATGTAACACCAGGACACATTCTTTGTCCTCAGTGTATGATGAAATATGTCTTCAGTGTATGATGAAATATGTGAGACTGATCGATGATACAGACAGGATAGATGCAAACTACACCTGTGAACTTTTGCAAACCCCACAAAAAAACTTGAATATTAGTCTGAAATACATGGACATTTCTCCTGTCGCTTTACATGGTGTTGCTCCTCATAGTCGTGTTCATAGTGCCAAAAGGAAATTAGAAGAAGTGATTGGAACACTCAAAAGCGACCTGTCGACTGTATACAAAGTCGACGCTGAAGAATTGACTGTGTCAGAATCAGTGCATATTGAAAAAGAAATCAAAAAGAAAGCATTAGAATTGGATAGATTACATGATCTGATGAAGGAGAAATTGAAGAAAGCCTCGACTCCAAATCATGACAGTTGCTCCTGATTCGTGGTCTCGTGAATACTGTTCCAAATTCTTCAAGGTGTCAGAGTACGTTGTTCGAACTGCCAGGGAACTAAAGAATGTGAGTTGTATTCTCTCAAAGTCTGCCCCTAAAAAAGGGAAAAAACTCTCCCCAGAGACAGCAGAACTGGTAGTACACATGTATGAAAATGATAAATACAGCCGTCAAATGCCAGACAAAAAGGACTATGTTAGTATTGCAAAGGGTGTTCACAAACAAAATCATTTAATACTATGTAACCTGGATGAATTGTATGCTGCTTTTAAACAGAAGTATCCCAATGTCAAGGTGGGGTTTTCCAAATTTTCTAAGTTGTGTCCAAAGTGGTGTGTATTAGCTGGATCTAAAGGTACCCATTCTGTTTGTGTGTAGCATACATCAGAATGCGAAACTTCTTGTAGACGCCATTGGTTGGGACGTCACTTACAAGGATTTGATCTCAAAACTAATTTGTGATTCTTCCAACAAGGAATGCATGATGCACCGTTGTGAGGCATATCCTGGCAGAGAAGCATTGCAGAAGTTTTTGGATGAAAAGCTGGTTGATGTGGATTCAGATGATGAATTTCATTTTAGTCAATGGGACACAACTGACCGTGCTACATTAAGTACTCGTACAACACCCACGACACTGCATTTGTGTATCAAACCCAGACAATGACAGTTCACTACATTCGTGCATTATTGCCCCATGTTAACAAAATGACTTATTTCAGTGATGGCTGTGGGGGTCAATATAAAAATTATAAAAACTTCATAAATTTATGTCTGCATAAACAGGACTTTGGGATTGATACAGAGTGGGTTTTCTTTGCTACAAGCCATGAAAAATCCCTTTGTGATGGAATCGGTGGTTCAGTAAAACGGCATGTGGCTAAACGGTCGCTTCAACGTCCTCTGAATAATCAAATCCTGGATTATAAAGCCATGCTAGAAGTCTGCCTGGAGATGTCTGCAATCAAGTTCTTTGATATTAGTATGGAAACTATGGAGGAGGTGAGAAAGTTTCTTGAGGCAAGATTTGCCAAGGGAAACACAGTACCAGGAAGCAGAAGCAGCCACCATTTTACCCCATTTTCAACATCGAACATTGGTCATAAGCTGACCAGCGAGGGTGAATCATATACAGATAATCATGATTTTAACTTGCCATCAATTCTTTTGATCTCTGACATTTCACCAATGCAATATATAACCTGTGTTTATAATTCTTTCTGGTGGATTGGCATTGTGAATGAAATTAATGTAGAGGAAGGTGATGTAACCGTCAAGTTCATGCATCCTCATGGACAACGCAAGACATTCAATTGGTCGCAAATTGATGATACATGGCTTGTTCCAATCAAGAAAATTCTTTGTGTTGTCTCCCCAACAACATATACAGGAAGAACATACAAGATAACTGATGAGGAGTATGAAAAAACGATTTCTGCATTTCAGTGGCATAAAGAAAATAACAGTATGTAGATAATGTTGTCGTATGTTGGTTTTTATTGTGAAGTCCGCTTTTATGGTAAATATCTGATCACTGTCAGACTGTATTACCTTTTACTATTAAACTTTTACTTTCTAAAAATTATTTCAATGTGAATTTTATATAAATTTAGATGAACGGTCCCTCCAACTTCATCTCGCATACCCAAACTAGGGTATTTCTGAACCCTCGGAAAAAGACCTAACTTTGAATAGACACTGTGAGCGAACAAAAAAAGTATCATTTACCCTTTTTGGTCCAGAGGTACTTCATAGTGTCTAAATGAATGTCCAAAAGAAAAAAACCCGTTACCATATCAGCTACATCATTTTGCCCCATATTGGTGCACATGTAAAAAATTTCAAAATTTGATAAAATCTCATAGAAGGCTTCATTTCTGAGCAAAGCTGATGCCATTTTTGGGTTCCTTTGGTTGAAAAACATACATGTGTGAACTTTCAGCGTCATATCATGTTCCAAACTGAAAATATTAAAGAAAATGTAATTATTAAAATGTTGCCCGGGCGACATCTTGCGCGATTTACGCGACACGGAAACTGCTCTAAATTGGAAACCGCTTGGAGTTGCATCCTCAAATTTTCAGGATTTCTTAGTTTTTATGATGTCCATCTGTGGTGCAAGTTACAACAAAATCTGAGGACATGGGTTTCAAGCCCTGGATGATTTGACATGGAATAACCCCTGGGGGGGTTGATGGTTCAACCATTAGTACAGACAATAAAAACAAAGAATAACAAAAACAAACCGAATTCTACCTGGTCATGGTTGACGGAATAAGAACAATCTACGCCCATAGATTAAATAAATGGTTTAGTTCTAAATTCTGTGTAAGTCATCAAATTCGACCATGAAAATTGCCAAGTTCGAAAATATGTACATGAACAAGGTCGGAAGTTACATCAGTCGAAACGTTGTGAATATAGCGACTAAGATGTGAATAGTAGTCCAAATAATCGGAACAATATAAATTATCAATCCTCACATCAAAAATTCTAAAACAGAAAACAAATTGATAAATGTTATTTAGAAGTAATTTATAATTGCTTTTATTCTAATAAAACGTTTACAGATTAGAAAGAGTAATTTTTTTTTTTTTTTAAATTAGAATTTAAAGTAAAACGTTTATTTAGTCGAGTTGGCAGGTTCTTCAGCTAGTACTTTATAAATTATTACTAAAAAAGCATCCGGTTGTTAAAGAATGGTGGGTGTCGTACTTTTTTCTGAGGGAGTAAAAACTCCTCCTCCCTTTTCTTAATATACCTAAGAAATAAAATGCTGCAGTGGATTAAGTGTTTCTGATAAAATTGAAAAGTAATAAAATTTGTTTTTTTAAAGAACATGTCTTATGTCTGTCTGTTATTTATAGCGAGAGAAGAGAAAAAAGGGGGGGGAATAGGGGAAAAGAGAGAGGGGGAGAAATGTGTGAAACCATTTCATTGTAACACTTGTAAAAACATCAATGTCAAAGTAATTATATATTTAATATATATAACCCATAATGACCCAACGGGTCACAGGTGATCTAGTAGAATGTCAAAATCAAAAACAAGTTTTATAAAAGAAAATATGTCAAATTCTAAGTCACACACTTCTTTTAATACTTTTCAAGATTTACATATGTTCTTTTTCAACTCTGCCAATAAAGAACACCTTAGTATGATCCAATATTACTCAGAGTAGCACAAAGATTTATCTTAACAACAGCTGGTGGAAATAGTTCCAATGATCAATGTATACATTTGTATTCTGAGTAGATACCATATTCAACAGCATACAAGTAGGTTAAACATTTAAACCACTGGGAGCTGACAGTCAAAAATTGCCCGGCTCCAACTCCCCACCCCTGATACTTTTCTAAATTCATAAAACACTTGTAAAGATTCTATTCAGGAAAGTATTTGTTTATATCATCATAAACTAATGTCTCTTCTTAGGGTCACATTTCTCCAATTATATTTATTCTATTTTCTTTTCATTGATATGGGCTTATCCATGAATCAAACAGAACAAAATATTTGGGAGCTAATCTATATAATAAAGTAAAGTCTATTTTCCCCTGTCACTTTGGCTATTATAGAATTTGAACCAAAAGCTACATATGCTAATCTGCTCCACTAACTACTTATGTTACATAATGGATGGACGTATGTGAAGAATGATTACATCAGCTAGTATGGAGTTAGTATCTAGGTGGACCAGTGCAAGTTTCTTGACATGAAAATCTGAAAATCAAGTTCGCTCTCGAGACTAGAAAAATAAACTAGCATGAACTCAGGTTTGGGGTTCAAGGAAAGGTCAAACATAAATGTGTTATGACAAATTCTGTCCCCTTGAGCAATGACGTCACAATATCGTATGAAAGAAAAACATTTTTCAGTCAGTCTGTTTTTGGAAGCTGTGATGAGCAGATGTGAATTCGAGATGTAATTAAAAAAAAAAAAAAAAGGAAAAATGGGAATTTAATTTCTAAAAGAGTCGATAGTGACTGGTCTGCCCACCCTTCTGTGTATGAAAGTACTTGATTGCAGACACACAATGACAACGATGATGATAATGACAAAATGCAGCCCACTAGATGAGGATGATGATGACGATGAAATGCAGCTCACGATGATAACGACAGTGCCGGTGTGCCAGTATACTGAGAACATTTTGAAGTAAGTGACGATTGAACTAAAGAAACTGTTTAATAAACGAGTATGTAACACTTAGATCACTTCCTAATGTGTGTTTCCAGAAATTATGCGTACCTTTCGTCTTCTTTCAAAATTTCTTACATTTATTCTGGCTCAATTGCTTCTCCCAACTACGTATTCCATAGAGGTGGCAGAAATTTTCACTCTCCTACAATTATTTACTCGCACATCACTAGCATACACCGGCAAATTTCCTTAATAGATACTATCGCTTAAATCACCATAATCATTTAATTTTTTAACTCTTACTATTGACTATATATTACACTAGATTTTAAATATAAATAATGAATGCTTCTTCAATTTAACTTTCATTCTTCCAGGTATTCTGACTGTATTCGAGAAATAAAGGAATATCGGATTAGATGTCAGATACACAAACCGTTATTTCATCGACAATTGATGTCTAACTTTCGTTTTTTCTAACATTTTTTTTTTCTCATATTCTTGTGAAACAAAGAAAATTCAATATTTATTAAGATTTTAAACACTAAATTCTGTCGGACGTTCTGTTTGCTATTTCGTATACATTTTTCTACTTTCCAGAATAGAACGGAATATACCAATTAAGGAACAACTTTTCAACATGGTAGATTTTGCTGTCGGCATTCGCATACATAAATTGTTACGAATTTATACTTTTTCGGTAAAAATAGTACACTTCCCTGCTTTTTCAACAATCTGTTAGATCGTGAGAAAAACATCTCCAGACACGCGCTAGAAAAAAAATAGATTTCCTTTTGATATGTTTCATCTATTAACTATGTTCCTAGCGCAAATAGGTCACATGCGTTACTACTACGTAGACATTTACGACAAAGCGAAAGGAAGTTGGTTTCCTTTTCGTGAAATTCTGTGACTTAAACTAAATAATACTTTCTAACTTTTGTTTTTTTAATCTTTTTCTTTTATGAGATGAAAAAGTTTCCAGTGGGTTTTTTTTTATTATTTCAATAAACAATACATAATACGTTAAAACCTTCAGAAGGGGTTTTCCTAACCTTTTTTTTACGACAAGCACTGGAAAAAACATACAAACTTCTCTCTAAACATGTTTTTATTAACGAAAATAGGTCAACGGTTGTTTTTTTTTTGTTTTTTTAACTTTTTTGGACAAGTTTACTTAGTTTCCAGTGTTTTATCGTACATTTTTACTATCACAGCCATCGTAATTTATTCCCCACCAAAAAAATCCAATTCTAAAATTTATGAGTGATGACATGCAAAAAGTGATTTCTTTATATAAATTTTATGTAAAATGAGCACCCATTTCTCGTCTCCATTTACTGCTAACTGGCCATGTAACCAATTATTTGTTTTATTACAATTTTATGGAGGGAACTTAGAATTTCGACTATAACAGAAGAGCGACTGGATTGGAACAAAATAACAATTGCCTCAGTCTAGAAGGATTTTTAAAAAACAGACTGAAAAAATATCTACAATGAACGTAAAATGACCAACAACTTCCTGGCAAGTTTATGGTAATTTTAGTTTGTTTTTCTGCTTTACAAATTAAAACATGTAAAGAAATAAAAATGGAGGGGGAACTTTTTTTCTTTTTTTAAGTGGTGAAATGTGATCCCCCACTTTAATATCTAAAGTTACTGAACCCGAAACTTTGTTTTATACTTTTCTGATTGCTGTTTTAAATTAACATTGTGGAGTCTTTGTTCGCACCGGAAAATCATTAGCAGTAAATAATTCAATAGTTCAAGGTTGGGCATGGAATTACTTGGGTTATTCCCAGGCAACGCCAGGAAACAGGTCAGCTAGTACAAAAATAAAAATGTTAAAGATGGAAATTAAATCTAATAAATATATCCAAAGATTACTATTTACATATTGGTCATAAATTCAATCTTTGATCCATGGTCATTTTCTATGTTATTTCATTCACAAAGTGTTCGGGATAAATTTGATAATTTTCTTATATTCATTCATTTCTGAACTGTTTGTAGTATTTCATAGTGGTAAAGTGCAATGGATAGCTGTTTCTGTGTACTATTGGTGAGTTTCAGAGCTGGAGTTCATGGACTACTGGAAAGCACCAGAATATTGAAAGAGAGTAACCTGCATCATGATAATTTGCGCCGTATAAATTTTTTTGGAAATCTTAGCTGTACCTCAGTGCTCCTTCAATACCTTAAAAGGCCATGAGATGTGAGCTGAAGAATAGCAGGCGTTCTGACTGTGTCCGCACAACAAATTCATTGAAAAGCTGAAAAAGGTGTGGCAAGATCCAGGCAATCAAGTGTGGATCTTCACACGAGATGGGTGTTGAAGTAGCGACTATGAAGAAAATACTGAATGAGATTCTTCACTACTTCTCATACAAGAGTTGTAAAGGCTATATGCCGTACTTGCCGAATAAATTCAGGCGTTCTAATACTATCATTCTGTCTAGAATGTATCTTACATTTTTATAACGGTGATACCTTTCCATCTTAAGCTTTGTAAACGAAAGATCAAGCAACTTTTAAAAATGGTTCCATTTCTAAATTGCTATCGTCAGCTTTTATAGTCAAGTTAACCGTGTGCCTCGGCATTTGTTGTGTAATTATAAAAGCTGCCATTGATAATTCTGAAATATAGAAAATATAAAAGTCAAATAATATTCCTACTATAGTAAAAATAACGTATGTCCTCAAATACTTTAAACACTCTGTATATACACTCACAGAATACAAAGCATACTTGATATTGTATTCTGAACATTTTTATAATTCTTATATTGATAGAAATTTGCAGTTGTGAAATGTAAAATGTGATTGTTAATCAAAAGAAAAGGTTGATTGTTTTAAATAAAACTTACATAGAATTAAAAATGGTGGCCACAGCTGGATTTGGTTTGTCTGTTGAACAACAAATCAAAACTTTTAGATTATTTAACGCTGAAGCACAATACTTATTGTAAACGATTCATTGTATATAATGTAATTGATCAAAAATTGCTATCATAGCTGGAGGAGGGGGGGGGGGGTTATACCAGGGTATCAGAATATGCGGTTTTGGAAAGAGTCAGACTTGTAACAATGCTAGGAGTTGGAATCAGATTTTTTAATCAGATTCCGATTATTTCCGAAGGTTGGAAACTTTAAAATAAGAAGTTGGAGTCAGAATTTAGGGGAATCCTACGAGTCAGAGTCAGACCTTATACCTTCCGACTACACAACCGTGGTTCATAGTTTTCCCCACGTTTCCTATTAGTGCTCAAATAACCACAATAGATAAGATTAAATTTAAACTTGGCATAGGCTACCACATCAGGAAGATTTTTTTTTTTTTTTAAAGAAAAGAAAAAACTATCAACAATACCTTTACTATCAACAATATCTTTACGGATATCAAAAATTATACTCATGAACAAAATGAGATCATAAAAAAAGGCTACAAAAACTATTTACTCATTGGGGGTTAGCTATTTAACAAACAAAAAAGTGTTATGCTTCGAATAAAGATATGGTTTCATATTTGTGAGCAAAGTTCTTTTACATAGTCAATTGGAAAGAAGACTGTTAATCTGAACACGTAAAAAATATTCCCCAAACTACGAAAAATTTCATAAAAGAATTTTGTAACAAATATCTTTTTTTTATAAATAAGTTATATTAAACTTATTTATAAAAAGAAGATATTTGTTTTAGTTATGAAAGCTCAACTGCCATGTAGGTTTATTCAGCTTTCTTGAACATTAGAAGAGTCTAATAATATTAAACCAACAGAGACAATAGCATATATACGTATACTTCCTAGTCTTTTCACTTGGTTCTTTCTGCTGCATATTTTTTTGAGGGGGGGGGGGGTATCTAACACAGTTATTGTGGTTTCGTATTATTAAACCTGGCTAATAGGTTAAGCATGAAATTTAAGAAAACCAGTTTACTACAGTTGTACTAAATAACATTTTAATAATCCTATGACCAAGTGAATTCTTTCCGTCTAAAAAGACAATAGATACATACTGAAAGGATGCCTGTGAAAGAGAAGAGTTTATAGTGAGGCAAGAGTTTTGCGATCTCTAACCACATTTCAGCCGAACCGACACTGTATAAGTTAGGGAGAAATTAAAGCCAACCAGAAGCAATGCTAGACTAGTGTTTATTCAGTTTTCCTTCTCCTAGACTAGTTGCTCTACTAAGGTTTGAAAGTCTAGTCTACCCTTGTATTTCACACATAGCTAGGGGTTCATAGCTTTCCCCAATGATACTCAAGGTGGTGACTTTAGATCCACTTCCAAATTTATTGCATCTGATATTTCCAGATGATAACCCTTCTAAGTATTAACCTGGATCAATGTTGCTTAACTGCCTAACTTTGGTAATAGACAAATAAACAAATTCATATTTACATAGGGTGAGCAACATCATAATCCGACTTTGCCCAAGGATTGATTAGAGAAAGTGACTTTACAGAGAGGGAATAAATTTGCAACATAATCCTTGCTACCTCTCTCCGCAATGGGAAGCTGAGGACATAACCTACAGCTATCAGGGAGGACTCGGCTGAGCTCTCAAGTCAACATGTGGTCAGTCTTTGATGATGAAATCGCGACTGGTTAACCCCTCCCAAAGTCTAACCTTCCCTCATCGTGATAGGATGGTGGCAACCTAGTAGTGTCATAGCCCCCGCCCCCCATCCGGCTATCAGGGCTCTGTTGAAAATCCAGGAGTAGTCGGCATCAGGATCCGTCGTCGTCTCTGCATTTGGCAAGCAAAGACATGTCGGGCACGTAACCACAAATCAATGAAGTGAAAGTGGCAACATTGTTTCTACGGCATTCCTTTCTGTGTTCTGGGATAAACATTCTCCGACTTGCATGTAACAGCCGAGCCTTGCTGTTCTGTTGAGGGTAAACACCTGCAATCCTGCAGGTGAATGAATAGCCGAGACCAGCAAGGAGGACTTCATGCAGACCAGACAATTCCGAGGCAGAATCTTTTGAGTTCTATGCAGAAATCCAACCCACATAAACAAAAACAACATTCTCACTTCTGGCCTTCAATTTGAATCGTTTTCTTCAACACAGAAAAATTCAGAGAAACTTAAAACAATTATCTTTATTAAATTACTTGATGTTTATAAATATAAATAGTTAAAAACCATTAATATGCATCATTTAGCCTGTCACAACCTAAGTAAATATAGACTCCTGTGATAGAGATCTCCAAAGTTATTTTTGATCAAATATCTAGTGCATATTGATTTATGAACATAGCTTGTCAGCCTTTGTTAACTACTTCTTCAAAGAGTCTAATAGTCAAAATGACTGGCCACAAATACCAATTCCAGCCTTGGAGATTTCTGTTTACACAGGAGAATATATCAAAGAGTTGAGCTTCCAACAGAACAATGAATGTTAACATTAATTTAAACCCCCCCCCCCCCCGCTTGCATACAGTACACTGTTTCCACATGGCATTTCTCAAAGCTAAAATAAAAAATGTAATCTATATAAATAAAAGTAAGTGTGTGTATGCTAGTGGAGATGTTTATTTAAGTGGTGAGGTGACAGCTGAGAAAAAATCTCAGTTTAAAAAAAAAAAAAAATCAACTTGGCAAGGACCGCTCGTTCTGACTCCCCACCTCTAGTTTATTGGTCTGCACATTCAAAAACATTTTGACGAAAGAGTCTTAAACAGCAATGAATGTGACATTGGTTGGGACTATGATATCAGCTATGATCACTGTGCTTATAAGGTTCATGTCAGAAGCAGAAAATGACTTTAAGCTTGTAAAGCACTAGAAAAATATTTGTTCCAGAACATGTATAATTAAATCATTGAACAAAACAATTTATTAAAGATTAAAATAAAGATATAATGATACTAAACATTAAATCTAGAATCTTTATTCAGATTTTGATCAAAATTCATTACATGATTTTGATTCTAGAAAATGTCTAAAATTTAAGGTTTTAAAGGATCTTCAGAAAATAAAATTCAGGAATCTTGCTTAATTGGTGTCTAATAACTACAGATCAAATTCAATGTAATATATTTGAATTTTGAAATGGGATGTTGTGTCCATATTTATGAAACTCCTTTAAAATACTTCAAAGAAACTGAAATTTGGAGAATATTTATGGATTCGTGTCTAATAGCCATAATTAAAATTTCACAAAAGTTGGAGGTATTCAAATTTTCGCGATGGGCTTCTACTCTCTTTACTTCCTTTGATAAAACTAAATTAAACTAAATATAGTCCATATTATGATCCTTCACGCCTAGCAACTGTGTTCCAAAATTCATGATGATCAGTGAATCATGAACAAAAAATATATAAACATATACACATACCTAACTTTATAAAAATAAAGTTGATTCTTTCTTCTTTGAGAAAATCATTTGTACCTATAGATCTCTTGCATCTTTATCTTCAAACCTCTGACTTACAACTTATTATTTCCCATCGTCCTCAATTTGTAATATTCTTGAAGAGGTTGAAAGTTTCAAATATCTTGGCGCCATCATAAATTTGGTACCAATTCGTTAGTCAAACACCAACTTATAATCTTGTGGGAAAAAGATTATTTCTGTAACTTGTGCATGATTTCAAAATTATCTCCAGTGGCTTTACTATTCATGGTAAAATTTGGGGAAGTATTATAGGCGAGCAGAACCCCATCCCTAGTGTTACCCGGAGTTCTCTTTCCTCTAGAACACTTGTCCTACCATACTATTTTAACAGTAGATGGAGGGAGGGATTTTTTAAAACAGACTCCAAAGTCAAAGTCTTATTTTTTCAGCCGCAACAGCCCACCTGCAGCTGGTGTAGTGGGAGAGGAGGGTGGGGGGCATACCTTACCTACCCAAGGGGTATCAGTGCATGTGAACTCAACAGTCTTGACTGAACTTGAACTCTGCTTACAAATCAAGACAACTTGCACCGCATGTTCAAAATTATCAGAAAGTAATTCAGATTAAGTCTTAAAAACAACTGAACAACTTTTCAACGAATCAAATTCATCAGAATGAGAGATTATTCGATTGGATTATTTGGCCTACTATTCTAATTTGGGTTGTCATATTCACATTTCCGCAGATATAACCTCCAACCTTCACTAGATGCATCCTTTTAAACTTGGGAACTCAAGTTGAACTCGGGAACCTATACAGAATTTTAAAATGAACTCTTTATTCAATCCACGGGGTAGATTGTTCTCAAACTATCAGCCATGGGTGAATAAAAGTGTAAATTTCATATCATTTACTATGAATAAGGATTGAACCTTTAACCGCCAAAAAACTAAAAGCTGATTGTTAACCAACACATTTACCTGTTACACCACGTACAAGTTCGACATAAAGATTACAATGTTCGACTATTAGGTTTACAAGTTCGACAATTAGGTTTACAAGTTTGACATAAAGATTACAATGTTCGACTATTAGGTTTACAAGTTCGACATAAAGATTACAATGTTCGACTATTAGGTTTACAAGTTCGAAACAGTTACATCTGCCGAATCGTTGTAAATTAGTAGTACGAATATTCAAAATAATTCAAATTATCAATTCTCATTCCAAAAATTCTGAAACATAATAGCAAATTGTATATTAACGTTCTCCAAACACAAGTGCGTACGTGCATCCTGACAATGAAAACAATGTGCTGCTCTACTCAACAAAAGGTTCTCCAACTGTTTATAGTCTGTCGACCAGCAGAAATGAAACGTTGAATATTTTCACACATGGCAGCTTTTACATTTGTCGTCGTTTTGTGTTTTTCTGCAGCATTCTACGTTAAGTTTGTCATATCATTATGCTATAGCTTATGCAATAATCATATGACAATTATGTCGTCATTCTTATAGTAAGCCTCCAAGAATGAAGGAAAAGTTTAAATTTGATCTATCAAGATCAGATATAAAAGTACTGTTGGTTTTTATAAAGATCAGTAAAATTTGGTGGCATTTGAAGTTGCAAAGAGAATTTCAGAATCAAATTCCAATAGAATCAGATTCTAATTCACAATCTGAAGTGAAAATATCTTTTCAGAAATAAAACAGATGTTAAACTTGTGTAGATAAATAATCCAATTGAATAAATTATTTTTAGTGTATTATTATTGCTAGACCCACCTCAAGGAAGGGGGGGGGGGGGGCGTAGAGCCTCTAAATGAAATATCAAATTACCATAGAGATATTTTAAGGGGGCTCACTATGTGACCTTCATTGATTGTAGGTCAACGCTGAGAAACTTCTGCTGGTTATGATTCGGTGTCTTAACTGGTTTCTGAGACACCCCCCCCCACAACAAAAAAATCCTAACAGAACAGTGGAGGTTTCAGAGTGTTTGCTGAAGGCTTACGTGTCTGCCTACATTTCCGACATGCATGTGACGTCGAGGAACTGCATTGTTGAACAATCCCACAGATCAATAAAGCAAATTGCTGCTAAGAAACAATGTACTGCTCAAGAAGCAGTTTATTGGTACAATGCACTGCTCAAGAAGCAGTTTATTGGTACAATGTAATGCTCAAGAAGCAGTTTATTGGTACAGTGCACTGCTCAAGAAGCAGTTTATTGGTACAATGCACTGCTCAAGAAGCAGTTTATTGGTACAATGCACTGCTCAAGAAGCAGTTTATTGGTACAATGAACTGCTCAAGAAGCAGTTTATTGGTACAATGTAATGCTCAAGAAGCAGTTTATTGGTACAATGTAATGCCAAAGGACGGTGTCTGCAGTGCAACTGCTCAAGCTAATCCTTTATACCAATATAAAGTCTGGATGAAGTTTTTCTGTTATCACCTGAATGTGAGCATAGAATTTATAAAAGTAGAGACATGATGCTGACAGGTTAAGCAAGCGGATAGTATTTCGCCTAATTTCTCAGTCTTCTTAATGCATACTACTGCTCAACACTATCCCACGTACGCATGTATGGTAAGGTTTCAGAACCCTTCGAAATACAGTCTGGCATTCGGCAAGGATGTGTTCTTTCACTAACACTTTTCAATTACGCCATTGACTTGGTTAGTTTAAATGCTTTAAAAGAGTTTTCCGGTGCCACTGTTCCTCGCAACTTTGCCATCAAGTATTTAGACTACGCAGATGA
The DNA here is from genome assembly GCA_963556195.1 of Sepiola atlantica. Taxonomy (NCBI): domain Eukaryota; kingdom Metazoa; phylum Mollusca; class Cephalopoda; order Sepiida; family Sepiolidae; genus Sepiola; species Sepiola atlantica. Next base: position 82,684,278 of record OY744515.1, read on the forward strand.
AATTGTGCTACTCGGTGAAACATTTGCACTGATTCCAGTCTGGTATTAATGAGCTTCAGAGTGCTTCATCGCAGATTGAAATAAAAATAGATGGCTCAAAGACAAAAATACTTGCTGCTGGCTTCGCCCCAACTAATAAAACACCCATTGTCCTCAATGGTGATATTCTTGAAGAGGTTAAGAGTTTCTTGACACCATCATCACAGCCATGGGTCAAGATGGAGCTGACATCAAAGTGTAAATTGACCTTGCACCTCATGCCTTTTGCTAACTCAATTCCCAGCTCTGGTCAAGATCTGAGATAAGGCGCAGCATCGAAGTAACGATCTAACAAGAGCCAGTGCAAATGATTCTCCTTTATGGCAGTGAGTGGAAGATATTAGGCGATTGGAAACTTTCGATCACCACTGCCTGCATCGCATCCTCCGTGTCCGATGGCAACACTTCCTCTCAAACAACACAGTCTGTTTCCGCTGCAAAATTAGCTCCCTCCGATAAATCATCCTCACAAGACGTCTGCGCTTGCGGAGTCATGCCCTTTGCCGTCAGCCAGGAGAGTTTATCTATGAAGCCATTGTCCAAGCTCCCCTGCAGGGTTGGAAAAAGCGATGTAGTGGACAAAGAAAAACCTGGCTCATGACGATTAAAGCTGACCTCGAACCCACCCGTATCAACGGAGTTTACCATTGGAACATAGAGTAGCTGGAGATCAACCAATTGTTGACTTTTTGAATCGTCATGCATGGTCGGCCTTCGTGAGGGACACAGTTGCGAGGATGGATGAAGCCGGCTCAACCGACTCCAGGTGAACGATGTTTCAAGTACAAGTAAGTAGAGATGATGCTGGTGGGAACCTAGTAAATGGAGGACGGGGATAATGACGGAAGAATTTTCGTAGATGAAGTGCCTAGTCATATAATAGGTCTCCACTCATTTCCTCGTATGATGAACAATTCTGAAGACGGTGAGACCGCAACGTCGAGGAAGTAGTGGAGAAATATGCTAGTTGATGATGAATAAGGCCAACCACTCGAGTGATAGTGAAAAAAGTGAAGATCAACCGGTTTCAATACAACCACGTCAAGAAGCGATTGAACCTGTTGTGACATGTCTCCAAATATGCCATGGACAAAAGTACCCCGCTCCCCAGCTGCTACGCGTGTGATCATTAGATTAGAGGGGAGTGTAATAAGCAGAACCTATCACTCAATCGTAAATGGCATAAGATCGCATGTGCTATGCACGAATGCCTTAAACATCAAGAGATGCATGGGAGAGGTAATTTGCATAGCGGCTATGCAAAAAGCAGTTAGTTGTTTGCACCAGGGCAGAAGGAATGAGATGCTGAACGGATCGATATCCATTAAGACAACTGAAAAGCAATTTCACATTTCCTGCAACATTTGAATGTGTGCTTATTACACGTGCCACACTCAATCAAAAAGAGGGTGATCATACATAAAACGGAATAAAATAAACAAGGCGGATTGCCATTGAAGCGTAAGGGCTATTGTGGTTGGGATCAGATTTATAAGAGCAACCTGGATTTGGAGTTGGGCAACAAGATATTTGTTCAGATTACATTTAAATTTCTTCATGTTGATACGTTGGGGAAATAGGGAGCAGGAAGGGAATTTCAAAGGCAAGCAGTCAGAGGAAAGAAGCAATAAGAGTAGAAAATCTTCCCGCACTTAGGAATCTCTATGGTGAAGCGGTGGGGTTTTACAGCTAGTCAGGTGGGTCCAAGATATTTTCGTTGAGGGGGCTGTAAGTTCGGAGAAAATTCCGTGGAAGTACTTGTAAAGCAAGCATAGAGATGCAACACTGTAGCAATGCAGACAGCGCAGGGCCTATTAGGGTAGAAATTCTTTTCTGCACCCTGTCCAAGGGGGAGAGACTAGCATTGCAAAATTTTATGAGAGTTGTCTCCAAAATTAGACGCATGGACAGTTTTTAATATGAGGAAGAAAAAAAAACCCAGCTCTCCAGAAGGGAATTCAATTGGGACAAAGACAAAGATAAAAATTGCCTCAGAGTAGGCGGAATGAATGCAGACTGAGGAGAAAACAGATACCACACTTCGAATTATTTTTTCACAAATAAAAAATATATTCCATTTACAAATTAGGCACAAGGCCATTAAAAATCTGATGAGGTGGGTAAGATCAGACAGTGACAGGAACTTTGCGTTTGTTTTCTTGCATGCCGAAAGGAACACCGATTATTAATAGGGAAATTTATTAGATTAAGAAAACCTTTCAGATTTATAAGAGATTTAAAATATCCATCTAGTCTTTCAATTTGGCCAACATTAATTTTATGGATAACTGGCAGATGGACTCACCCAATTTTGGCCGGATGTAGAATGCACTCAATGATTGTTTAAATTTATGCAGGTCTCATGTTTATTATTACTATTGTATACTACCGGCCCATTTGGCATAATAGTTAGCGTTCACTAATGAGCCAGGGGACTGTAGTTCAATCCTCGGTGAGCCATACCAAAGACTTAAAAAAAAAAAAAAATGGGTACTTGATGAACCCTTGCAAAACATGCAACATTATAAGGGGAGAGTGACGCCCTTCCCTCACACTTTGGGGTAGTAGCCAATGAAAAGGGAGTGTTCTGGTTGCCCTCGGCTATGGTCGACCACTTCACTCTTTATACTACAATGACAAGCTTTAATTCAAGACAGAAATTACTTTTGAATCGACAGTTTAAACACCTCAAAAAGGCGATCATGTAAGACCCTGTATTAAAGAATTATGACACAAATCAGTCCGACAGTGGCTTTGTTGCTGTCGGTCGGAGGTATGGTTCTGTTGAGTCCTAGGAAGGCCATCCTCCCAGGCTTTACCTTCTCTCTGAGAAAGGGTTAGTTTATTGTTAATCGCTTGAAGAATTCCGACAGGGCTGCTCAGGCATTTTTGTAGGCCAGAGTGTGCTTATCCTAGTGCACTGGCTTCTCAAAACCACACCTGACTTTGTGTCTAACCTCCTGGCAAGGAAGTAAATAATATGTAAGATCCTGCCCCCCCCCCGCACACATTAACAGTTTGTTTTCTTCAACTATATCTGCTTAATTTTAAGGGGGGGGCGTTAATTTAATATAAATAGGATTGGCTATTTCCCAAAGCTGTATTACTTCCCAAACATACCAACCACGTGACTTAATCCATGCCATTTTACAGTTTTTCTTTTTTCTTTTTTTAAACTCTCCTTTTTCCCCATTTACAGAGCAAGAAATGGTCATAGAAGATTCTATTTCACGTGTGACAAACGCACCACACATTTCTTAAAAATAATAAAACGGATATATTAACAAAATAAATGACAAACAAAAAATGGTGGCGTTGTAGACGTCAGACGATTAAAAGGATTTTTTTTTAATTAACGGGTCATCATTTATCAAGGACAAAAGCTATTCGAGGATAAGGGTTAATGAAACCGATAGATTGTCAGTTGAATGATGAAGAATATTATGGAATGAACAAAATTTGATGACTTATGGGGACGGTTTATGATACTTAATGGCTGGTATTGTTATGCCGTGGCTGTGCGAAATTCTAAACTGGTTTCGTTGAAAATTTAAAAACTGTCGATTAGGAAGAAAAAATCTCTAGCTTGAACTAAATTTTAAAAAAAGAAGGAAACAATCCAATATTATGGTTCATTTGTGCTGCGCTTGGTCTACTAAACCAAAAGAAAACATGGATTTTCGAACGCGTCTCTGTCATATCAAAGAACCTTTTTCTGTGTGTTCTTTTGTTTCTTTCTTCATTTCCCCAAAATAGAAATAAACTAATGATAGATAACTAACCACCGTTGCAAACCAATCATCCATCACTCCGTGTTAATTTCTGCCAACAGCTGTCCCTATTTAGTTGCCTCCCCACAAGGGCAGCATTAGACACAAAGTCGGTTTTTAATGTGGGGGAAAATCCAGCGCTCCAAAAAAGGGACACTCTTGAGTGAAACAAAAATTTGAATTGCCTCAGTCCAGAAGGACCTCTCCTTCATAGACTGGGAACAGAGCAGATACGACACTTCGATCCCAGTCCGAACTGTCAAATAACTCATTTAAACATTAAAGTGAAACTGACGCTAGTCCTTTACTTCTAATGTTTTTACAAAAAAATAATAAATTTAAAAAACAGGTCATTATTGATGTTCCCGGGAGGGGGGGGGGGGGCACACCAAGTTCTTGATCCCAAAAAAGGAGTCAATAAATGATCTTCACACATAAAAAACAAACACACTAGAGAAATTTAAAAGTTAAATTTTGTTTTTAATAACTTACGTAAATGTGTCTTCTTTATATAAAATACATAAATAATTATACTGGTAAAAATCAAAATAACCAGGATGTGATCACCAAATGTAAAATAGTTGGGGTTTTTTTGTTGTTGTTTATTCGGAAGAGTAATCCATCTCTGATGTAAGTATGGATGTTCGAAAAGACAATAATCTCGGTAAAAATCTAAAATTTAGGTCAATTACTTTTTTTTAAGTAATTACATAAAGCAAACAATGGAATACAAAAATAAATTTTAAAAAGTCTTGGATTTTTTTTTTTTTTTTTTAAATACAATTTTTTTTATTATTTATAATTTTAAAAAAATTTAAATTAACGTCATGGAATTTTTTAATTACAGACATATTTTTAAAGATTGTTTATGTGTCCAAATACATGAATTTTTTTTATTTATTAATACTAAAATAATAAGTTAATAGCATTAATGTCATGGGATTTTTAAATAATTTGTTTTTGTCCAAAATTTATGTATTTTTTCTGTGTTTACAAATAATTTATTTCTTTAAACTTCATAATACAAACGGATATAGTATAAGATATTTAGTTAATTTTTAATATAAATAAATTTTTAAAAATTAGATTTTTACCGAGTCTGGTCATTTTTACAATATTTATTGTCCTTCCGACCATCCATACTTACAAAAGCTAAACATATAAATCAGGGGTGGGTTACTCTTCCGAATAACCAGTTTTTTTGTTTTGTTTTTTCAACTTAAAAAAGAAATACTGATAAAAAGAATCGTTTTAAATTTTAAAAATAAATAAATAAAAGTTGAAATGCGATTTAATTCACAATTCGAATAAGCATTTATTACTTTATGGACTACGGTCACATTTATTTGTTCAGTTCAGCCAGGGGTTTTTACCCCGCCTAATAAACCGGTATCGTCCGGGCCTTTGGGTCTGGATTTACGCCGGTCTATTAGGGGTTGTCGGTCCTGTGCAGTTCTACTGCCTGAGGCACCCCTACCGGGGAATGCCGACGGGGCTGCCCAGGCAATTTTTAAACAGCCAGAGTGCTCAAATTCTCGAGCGCTGGTTCTTTCCCACTTTCCCGACCTTGTGTCACATCTTACCTTGTGGGAGGAAGATAAATAGAAGCATTTATTACTAACCGGCGTTGCCTGGGAGACATTTTACTTCGATTTTTGTCCCCACCCCCACAGGATTTTGAAAGTTAAATAGAATTAGTATCTGACTCATTAAATTATTAATTGAACCAAATTGTTATAAAACTATGGCGAACGTAATGTCATTTTAATCTCTATAAGATTATCGGATGTAATAGCTTTAAACCCTTTAATCTTTTAATACATGAGGATTTTTGCTAAGAATTTTAAACTAGGAATGACTTTCTATTCGACATATATGCTTCCAAATTCCTTTAAATTTTCCAAGAGTCACGAAGTAATTCATTTTTTTTTTCGAGTATTAAAAAATTAAATAGACCGACTTGTTTACGAGTAAAACGAAATGCATTCTGGTGGATTTATTTTCGTAATTATTTTTTTTAATATGATTTTTTAAAGTTCGTTTTTGTTTTGCTTTCAATAAACAATCGATTATTAATAAATAAAAAAGTCTGTAAGTCACATAGATGCGAGAAGCATACACGACAGGAGAATTGATCACAATTTTATTAATAGATTGATGAGAGCACTTTTATGTAACGTTTTTAATCCAAAGAAAGAATATTTAAATTACTTTTCTTTAAAAAAATCATATTTTCAAACAAAGTGATTTTCTTTGTTTTTAATTACAGAAAACTGAATTAGTAGCAAACAGAATGTAGCTAGGTTATTCTGTTCGATCTCAAGAGGAAAGGTATTTATTGCCAGTCACCTGAAGCCCCAAAACAAGAGAATGCCGACGGGATGCACACGGCAAATTTTGCACCCATTCAGTGTCCCCTTGGGAGGGGGCTCGGACGAAGTCTACGTAAACTAGTTTACGTAGGCCTCGGCTTGGTAAACCGACTCCATCCATTCTCCGTAGGAAGAAAAAAGGGGAAAATAAAACTTGTCAAATGCATAGGCACCTGGGGGGGGGGGTATACCCCAAAATTATTGAGGTTTTGTAACCCTTCTTGGGCCAAGAAGGGTCACGAAACCTCAATAATTTGTATCATTCGGACTTGTATTCTCATCTTGGTTTGTTCTAGTCGCAAGAACGTTTCGGCCGATATAATCTCCGACCTTCTTCAGGTGCATCTTTTCGAACATAGGAATCTTTATGTCGATTCCAGAGTTCGAAGAAGGTCGGAGATTATATCGGCCGAAACGTTCTTGCGAATATTCTTAGAATAGTAGTCCGAATAATCAAAATTATCAATCCTCATCTGAAACATTCCGAAACTCAATAAATGGAAGTTAAAGACGATGAAATAAAAAGTAACGTTAAACTGGTTGCGTTCGATTCAAGATGGCGAATAATAACTATAACATAATAGAAAGTAGTTAACCTTTTTTTGTTGTTGTTATTTTAATTTTTTTTTAATTAAAACTAATAAGCCAGCTTCTGACAAAATTTAAATGTGTGTTGAGAGCGGCTTTGAATCAATTATGAGGGGGGAGAGTGTCGATAAGTGCTCTTTAAAAACCTTCACCTTTCGACACGGGTGAATTAGTCCCCGACTTAGTGTCCAAGAACGATAGTAGCAGCATTAGTTTTTCATTCAACAGACGAGTGGATAAAATGGATTATTTTTGCACCAACCACGCCATCGTATCAACCCTAACAGGTCAAAGGTGAGATTTGTATCCCTAGATATGAAGAACTTCGTACGCCCACACACGCATCTTTGTCAGCAAGGAAAACTAGACAAAGATGAAAACAGAGACAAGAAGTAAAAGATTCACGACTACTAAAAAGAGAAGAGAGAGACTGACAGTCATCGGGTAGTACTACTAGTATTTATTTTTTTACCCTTCTTTTCTTACGGAGAGTTGATGTGACCTGAGGCGGTGTAATGTGGGGAGGGGAATCCAGCTCCTTTAAAAAAAAGGGGGGGGGTACTCTAAAAGGGTTCAAAATTTACCGTGATCGGTCCCGTCGGCATTGCTCGATAGAAGGGGGTCGCCTCGGGAGTAGGTAATGCCTGGGAGGATGGCCTCTCGAGAGCGAACAAAGCCATACTCCACTCTGACATAAGGCCAAGATTCGACACCCCTAAACAAGGATGATTATAATTGCAGAGTTGTTGCAAGATGAAAAACAAGAGACACCTCTCAAATTCTAAAGTCAAACAAAAATCTTGTTATTTCTTTAAAGCAATTCTCACATGTTGTTAATGTTGTTGAGGCAAGAACTGGGCCATGTCAAGTAGTGCCGAAGAATGAACATCTCTATGTTAATCAAATTGAGACAAGTTATCGCATGTCTTTTTCTCGCCTCTACGGCACTCATTATTAAATCGATTATTTATTGAAATCAAAAAGGCAAAGCGCAAAACGAAATTAAAAATCCTATTAAAAACAATATAATTTAATTACGAAATTAAATTCACCACAATGCATTTCGATTTCTTCATAACAAGTCAGACATTTTGAAAAAATGAATTACTTCGTGATCCTTCAAAATTTGAAATTAATTTTTTAAAGCATTTAAATTGTAATCCTTTACAATTCTTAGCAAATCCTCCTCATGTATTGAAAGATTTGATCTAATAATTTATGAATAACGAAATCAGTTATAGTTTTATAACAATTTGGTTCAATTAACAATTTACCAAACGATACCGTAATAATTAAATTCAATTTTCAAAATCGTTTTAGAAAATAATTTTCGTATATATGAAACAAAAATGAAAGTAAAAAGACTCCCGGACAATTTCGGGAAGACAAAGCTAGTTGTGTTTATTTTAATTTTAAACTATGAAGAAAAAGTCTTCTTTTTTTTTTTAATCACTTTATTTGCCTTATTTTAATATCTTTATTTTATGTGTGAAAAGGAATTTAAAAAAGAAATGTGACGACATTTAAACGATCTAGTTATTTATTTACATTGCTTGACAGTATCTTCGGGTAATTCTTATTTCAGTCACGCCAATTATTTTCAGTTAAATGGGGTTCAGCATTATTCCCAAGGAAAATGTTTAAAAAAGATATATTATTAAAACATGGTTTAATTTAAAACACTATGTAATAGCAAGTTGGACTATACACATTAAACGCCTTAATAAAACGTCGCCAGGGGAAAATATAGTCGCAATCTTCATAAACCAGTAGAGAAAGAGAACGTTATTTCAAGTTCATCATTTTCCAGTTTAAGGACCTATTAGAAAATTATTAACGCATGTGTTACTAAAACAGAAATTAACCCTTTTTTCTATGCACAAAACTATGGAAGCCCTAAATCATATCACAAATAACGTTTTCTTACAAAATATATTGAACACAGAGTTATTTTAAAAAAGGTACTTGTTCGTCTTTTACCATAGTTCATTTTTCACAACTTTTTACTGACCATTTTTTTCTTTTTTCGGTGTACACTTAACTATCAGGCTGCTAGAGAATTCCAGGTTTTTTGTAAAAAAATTTTTTCAAATATTTTACATTTTAGGAGGGGGATCAGTTTCCAATGTAAATTCAACGTAGACTGATCCCCTTCTTTTTGACCATCTCCATTTAAAAAAATCTTTTTCGGTGTACAATTACCTATCGTGTCGATAGAGAATTCTGGGGATTTTGGGGAAAAAATTTCAAAAAATTAGATTTTAAGCCGGGGGATCATTTTTCAATGTAAATTTAACATAGACTGATCCCCCTCTTTTTGACCATCTCAAATTCTTTACAATTTTTCTTCTGCTTACAATTATCTATCATGTCGCGAGAGAATTCCTGGTTTTAGGGAATATTTTTCAAATATTTGAGATTTTAGGAGGGGGATCAGTCTTGTGTCGTCTTTTACCAGTCAGTTTTTCACAACTTTATACTGACCATTTTTTTTGTTCCTTTTTCGGTGTACATTTACCCCCCCCCCCCCCTCCCCCGGACTATGGTAAAAGACGAACAAGTACCAGAAGAAAAGATGTTACCTCCATCGAACAAAAACTGTCATTGTTAATAAATGTTACCATCTGTAATAATAATTCTAGTCAACATTCACTAAATAAATTAGCATTGTTTAAGGAGTGGACTTTTTGTATCTATCAAAAAACAAAAAAAAAATACGATACACCAACACGACAAACATTGTTATAACCGATTGGGGTTTCTTATTTTTAACTATTAAAACAAAAACATCCGAAAAATTCTTAGAAAAAAGTAAAATTGAAATGTTTTTGTAGCGATTGCAACAAATGACATCTTTTTTTCTGGTGCACTGTCTCCTAACGCAGAGTCGGAAGTTATTTACAGCAAAATGGTTTTCATTGCTACCAAATAACTTACTTTTACTTAAAATCATGTTTTAATAAGTAGAAAAATAATATTAAACAGAGTTATAGCAAATTTAATGGTCGACGCGAAACGCGGACAAAATAAGATGGCAGATATTTAATATGAATAAGGGAGATTACTCCAAGTTTTACAGTTTAGAGAAAAAGGGAGGGTAAGTAAATAATGTTTTCTTAACTGTCCCTTACTAGAAAAGAGTAACCTTAAAAAAGGTAAAACTTGGAGTCATCTCCCTTATTGATTTATTATATAGTGGTTATTTGATTTCATTACCGGTCGTCTTGTTTTATCCACGTTTCGCGCTGAAGATTAACCTTGCCATAACGTATTGTTCTTAATGTTATTGTTGCTTACAATCGTCGATCTTAATGAAGGGCCATATTTTTGCGTTTGTTTTGAAAAACTAAATAAACCTAACCACTAACAATCCAAACTCCATTGATCTGATTGTTTCATTGATATGTTTTAGAGGGCGTTAAAAGTCCGTTTCGGCTATGGTTTTACATAAAAAAATAAGTTGATGGAAACAATGAAATCCTGCGAACCCCATTTCACATTAAATATAAATAAACGACCGTATTTACTGGATAGTGTAATTTAATTGAATTAAGAAAGCAAAAATAACTGTTGGTTATTTGCGTTCAATAGTAACACGTATAACGAAATATTTTATTTAGGTAAATCATTATTTTTTAGTTATTCTTTAATGTGGGTGGAGATATTACTGTTCTTTTTTCCTTATTATTCATCTTCTAATATAGCTTCAACCACATGGAATAATAACTCAAAAATAATAACTAACCTAAGTAAAAACTTTTTTTCTTGCTAAAATTTAATTAAGTTACGTCATCCACTAAATATTAACATCAACAATCCACTTGAAAATAACTTAATACATTTTGTTCTATCAAATGGGTTTATTAATATTATTGTTTTACAGCGAAGTCAATATAAATGTTTGCGACATGGCCACATGTTTAATTAATCTAAAAATAGACAAATAAATATTCATGAAAACCTTTCGGAAATTCCAAAAGGTTGTCATAAATATTTAATCTTCGATTATATAAAAAACGAAGTTGTTTGTGTCCAGCTAAAAGTTTTTAAAAACTACACACGACACACCCACAAAGCTGGTATATTCTTATTCGGCATTGCCTCGAACAAATGATATGTAATTCAAATAATTATCTCATCATATATATATATATATATATATATATATATATAATAATAGAATTAACGATAAGTGAAGTATCGTTAAAGTGATCTATCGTGATAAAGTAAAGCTCAATACGTTGAGTAGAGCAATCAATTTAAAGAAAGAAAGATGAAGATAAAAAATTGCATAAAATTACAAATTTTATTACATCGAAAGTTCAGATGCAAGGAGTTACACTAAAACCATGGTTTTTCAAAGATAAAACTCTTCTCGTCAGAGGATAAAATTCGGTAATGTGGTATTTATAATAAATAAATATTACCTGTTCCATTTCACTTTGAAAATTGAAGAAATAACAGAAAAGTTTGGGGATAAAGAAATAAATGGACGAGAGGGAGAATGGTAGCAGTATTGAGTATTGATTTACTCCTTTCCAGGAGTTAGGCACAAGGCCAGTTTTTATCTTACTCCCACAAGTAAGATGTGACCCAAGGTTGGGTAGTAGCCATTGCCGAAAACAAAAGGGGACACTATGGTGCAAATAGCAAAAGTTTGTAGATTTGGAGAAAGTGTTTTTTAAATTTTTTACAGGGTTTCAAATAAAAGTCAGAGGGTTCAAAAATATCTCACTTGGTCCGTAGGGATTCGTGTCTCCGTTTTGTGTATAGTTCAGTAGAATTACAAGTTCAAATCCGTGGAGTAATATTGTAAGTATCCAATTCGGCGGATCTGAGGGGAAGATTGTCTGTTAAAAGACGCTATGTGGCAAGGTTCATATCTGCCTTCAAATTTGAACTTTCGATGTAATAAAATTTGTATCAATTTTATGCAATTTTTTTATCTTCATCTTTTCTTTCTTTAAATTATATATACATATATATATATATGTGTGTGTGAGAGAGAGAGAGAGAGATGTATGGGCTGGAGCAGAATTCGTCAGTAAGGGGGGGGGCGACATTTAGAACGACTTTTTAATGTTTTGCAGTAATTTGAGAAAGAAATTGCAGCTATTCCTCAAGAATTTGAGAAACGTTGAATAACACCAGAGGAATTAGAGTTTCTCTTCGGACTTATGTACTTCATCAACATCATTTCTCTTCAGATTATTGTGAGAGAGAGAGGTAGAAGACAAGAAACTTGGTGTTGCCCGGAAGCAATAATAGTAATACAGTATTACATTCGGTAAGTAAAAGTACTCAATACCTTAGATAGACCAGGTGTGTTTAAACGCCACATTGCTAGCGAGAGATAACTTCCAATGTTTTGTTATAGTGTGGTATACTAGACGAATATAGATTTCATTACTAAAGAGGCACCCCCTCCTGGTTCAGAGGCATCTGTGAATGTGGAGAGGAGGACCATATGATGGAACACTGTCTGGCCCTACTGCCCAACCGGTGCAGCTTGAAAGATCTTGCAAAGTACAACACTAATGCAAAGGACTGCATGAAAAAGTGGGAGGCAAAGAAGAAGATTATTATTAATTAGATGGAGGAGACAAGAAACTCGGCGTTACTCGAGAATATATATAAACATTGTTTCGTTATAGTGTTGAGGGAAAGAAACTCGGTGTTGCCCGGGAGCAATAACTTTAAAACTTAACGCTCAGGTGAATTTCTTACATTTTTAATACATTAAATAAAACTAAAGAGGAATGAGCAAGGTAGATGAGAAGGGGATAGGGATAACGAGAGAAAGAAAGATGTTAACACACACTTTTTAATCTCTATTATGGCTCCGGATCACGCCGGGTAGCTCTGCTAGTAATATTTAACAAATGCTTACCCACGGGTAGGTCTGGTCTAAAAAAAAAATTTAAGTGGCTAATGACAAAATATTTAAAGAGAAAAATTATCACGAAAGCGGCGAACCTGTACTTTAGAGTTTTAACTCTAAAGTACAGGTTCGCCGCTTTCATAGCACTTTCAAAATTAAATATTTTTGGAAAAAAATTTTCATCTGAGAACTTTTGGAACCATAGTGAATCATATTCCATTAAAAAAAAAAATTTTTATTATTATTTTAGAGGGGGTATCACTTTCCTATGTAAATCTAACGTAAATTGACCACCCACTTCTTGGCCAAGTTCAGGGTAAAAAAGCTCATAGCACTGTCTAAAATTTATATTTTTGGAAAAAATGTTTACATTTGTTTTTATTCGGACTACTATTCTCATCTTGATTGTTATATTCACAACGTTTCGACATATGTAACCTTCTTCAGGTACATCTTTTATAACTTAGGGACCTGTACGAAATCTCTAACCGAACAGTGAACCCTTGATTTAATCAACGAGAGTGGATTGTTCTCATTCTGTCAGCATGACCCCATGGCATAACGGTAAGTGCGTCGGTTAATCAGTAGATCTAAGTAACCGTCTTTGGAGAGGGTTGAAGGTTCAATCCTTACTACAGGCGATAATAACTAAGGATAACATAAATTAGCACTATCACTCCTACCCGATCATGGCTGGCGGGATGAGAACAATTTACCTCTATGGATTAAATAAAGGGTCCAGTTGGAAATTCTGTTTGTGTTACCAAGTTAGACTAGAAGGTTCCTAAGTTCCTAAAGAAGGTCGGGGGGTTACATCGGCCGAAGCGTTGTCCAAAATGTTTTTTATGTCGAAAAAATAAATTTAGGAAATAAACAAATGTAACATTTTTGAAAAAAAAATTTGTTTTATATATATATTCACTATGGTTCCAAGTCTTCTGAAAAAATTTTTCCAAAAATATAAATTTTAGACACTGCTATGAGCAGTTAAAACCCTAAACTTGGCCAAGAAGTGGGTGGTCAATTTACGTTAGATTTATATAGGAAAGTGATCCCCCCTCTAAAAAAAAATATTTTCTCATGGAATATGATTCCCTATGGTTCCAAAAGTCCTCGGCTGAAAATGTTTTCCAAAAATATTAAATTTTGAGAGTTTTTAACCCTAAAGTAAAGGTTTGCCTTTTTTCTATCAATTCTAACAAAAAATGAAATTAATTTTATTTTACGCAAATTATTTATTTATATAGCTGTCTTCTCCCGGCGTTGTCTGGGAGTTATTTTACTTTCATTTTTTGTATCGCTTATTGTATCTACATGTATTTTCACTTTATTTCTTGTCAGAAAATATTTACATTTCTTAAAAAATAATTGTCCATTTTTAACGACAGCTAACAGAACGAAAAAGGGGTAAAAAAAACAAAAAACAAATAAATGTTACAAAAGGCAAGACAAGTTATTCTTCTACTAACCTGAATAAGTTTATTTGTGTTTTAACTTATTTTAAAGAGTTTTTTTGTTCAAAACAAACCTGGTGTCCACCGGTTCAGTTAGAACGAAAAAACAAAAATGGCTGAAATTACAGAGTTTCGATAATCGCAAAAAAATCGAAAATTAATCAAAATACTGGTAGAACAATAACATTACAATATTTTCCAACGAATGGTGACATTTATTGAATGTGTTTCTAACATTTGTTTATTTTTTGATTTTTAACCGATTATCAAAGCCCTACAAGGGGCGTGTAGGGCTCATGAACAACCATTTATGTTTTTCGTTCTAACTGAACAGGTGGACAGCAGGTTTGTTTTGAACAAAAAAAAACTTTAAAATAAGTCCAAACAAATAAACTTATCCAGGTTAGTAGAAGAGTAACTTGTCTTTCCTTTCGTAACATTTATTTGTTGACTATTTGTTTTTACCCTTTTTCGTTCTGTTAGCTGTCGTGAAAAATGCCTAAATAATTTAATGAAGGACTCAAATAAAAATTGATTTTGCAATAAAATCGCTTACAAAATGTTGAAATTTAAATTCAATTTTTTGGATTTTTTAAAATAAGTTTTTAAAAGTTAAATGTAATTATTACGGAATCGTTTGATAATTATTTGAACCAAGTTGTTTTAAAACTAACAAATTTTGGTACTTCTACAGAACTTGAACCGAACTGGGGGGGGGGGCACCCTAAACTAAGTTTTATGTTTGGTTCGGTTCAAATTCTGTAGAAGTAACTAAATTTTATTAAGATAATGTCTTTCTTTATCTCTAATTTCGAAACGTCACAAAAGCAATTTATTCCTTTTGTTTTTCAACTATTAAGATTAAAGATGGCCTACTTGCTAACGAAAAAACAAAAATGAATTATGGTGCATTTCGTAATTAAATTATTATTATGAATAGAATTTTTTTAAGTTTATTTAAATACTTTACACCTTTTATTATTATTTTAAATCAAAAATGCACAAGCATAAAATACTTGATCGGTATTTTTATAGAATCACTAGTCTCCGAAATTGTTTAAATTTATTCTTTCGATCTTTTTTTTTTCGGGAGGGGGTCTGTTGCCACCTGGACTTAGGGATAGGGTTCCAGTGTTTTTTGCAACAACTCGATTGGAGACGGAAGTGGTTCGATAAAATTACCAAATAATTGATTAGGAGACAAGATAAGCGGTCACAGAGGCATGTTTTTAAGGGATATTAAAGGTTGATTAAAAGTGAATAAATATTAAAATAAACCTACGAAAAACAAATTTTGTTAATGGTTCTAAGTTAAAATAGTTGAGTTTTGCCTATAAACTTATATCAAACAGAAATTACTTTCGAATTGGCAGGTTAAAGACCTCAAAATCAATTTCGAACATTAACAGCAACGGAAAATAATTACCGTAACGACCTTTTTCTATCTATAATAATGGGAAGCAATGGCCGGAAACGGTGTTTACTTAGTCACCTTCGACATTTGATGATGATGCTGATGCTTGTATTGATTGCGTCCCATGGCGGACAATATCGGCTCGGTAAAATCCGGTAACAAGTTACGGCAATAGCCAACGACATCAAATCAAAGCCAGATTTCCGAAACTAGAAGAAAAAACACCGATTTATTTACATTGTTGTAGATTTCTATTTATCTTTTATTTCAATAATTGTAATTTTCGCATTTTTTTTTAAATTTCTTCTTCCCATAATAAAAGAATACGTCTTGCCAGGGACAACAGTTGTTTGTGACTTAAGTTAGAAAAGGTACTGACAACTGACGGTGAACCATTTACAAAATATATATACAATGCATTTTTTCGTTTGTCGTTTCTGGAACTTGATTTTTATTTTGTAACGTTGCCGCTCATTATCAATATTGTGGGGGCCGACAATGATTTTGAAACCTTTACAATTGACAGTATTTCTATAGAATTGCTGCCGTCTTTAAACAGCTTTTTTCCTAAGTATTTCGGGGGGGGGGCTTAGGGTTAGTGGTAGGGTTGTTTTATTTTTATGTAATGCATGCTCTTTTAGTAAGGGCACTAGAAAAAAAATATCTAAAAAAAACACCCGATTAGATTTCATAAAATTACTAAATTGGCGGGGGTGAATGTCAAGTATCATGGTTCATTTGTGGTACTAAATCAAAGAAAACAGTTTTCGACTGAGCCACTATTCTAACAACCGATTTATGAAATGGTTAAAATTGTAAAAAGAAAATATTTTGGTTTAAAATAAATATATATAAACCTTCTTGCGGTTCAGAACACAAGTACGTGAAAGGGTAGGAGTGCAGAGGGAATTATTGTTACAAAAAAATAAAATAAAGGGGGTCCCTGACTGGGGACCAATTAAACATGACCTTGGGTCAAATCTCGATTTCTTTCTTCTTCGTCGTTGTAAAGGTGTGTGTGTGTGTGGGGGGGGGGGGTAATTAAAAAACAATACCCCCTCCCCCCCCCCAAAAAAAAATCTTCCAATTTCAAAATGGTTTAGAGAAAAGGTTTTAATAAAATTAATACTATTAAATGTAAAAAGAAAAAAAAAAATTTTCAAAATTAGATTAAATTTTTTTTTTTTTTAAATACCATTTTAAAATTTTGACAGAACCGGGTACGTACAACCAAATTCAAAAGAATGAAGGAAAGAAGTGGTTTTATTTATTAAGTTAACTAAAAAGTGACTATTTTATATATCCAGAGACAAAGACACCATTCCACGTACCTCCTGGAAGCTGTACCTATCCTTTTACTACAAAATAATATGATGAGAAATATGATTAAACGGCGCCAATTATTAATTATTTCACGAATTTAATGAAAGTATAAATAAAATAAAAAAGAATGCCACTAAAGAGAGAAACAGATTAATAGATCAGCGGATTAACATTCTGTTATTCTTTTACACTAAGAATATAAAAAACCGGAATAGCACCAAGAAATACTGAAGAAATATACCGACAAGAATCGATTTTTATAGATTCTTACATCGGTTTAAAGAGTTCAAATTAATAAAAAAAATATTCCTAAAAAGAATTTTAAAATATTAAATTTATATTAAAATAAAAGAATAAGAGAATGTTGTTGTGATGGTATTCTAGATTAACGGTTTAATGGAATAGAAGTTAGAAGGAATCCGGTGTCATGGTTCTGCTAATCATATCAGCCGATATTATTACAAATGAGCAAAAAAATGTCTCCTCATCCATGTGTGCAAAAACGCGTCCCGTTCACTTCATCCGGAACGGAAAAGAAAGGAGATTGCGGCCTCATCTAAGTTTAGGACCAGACTAGACATTTAAAAAATCTACGCAGACATATAGCAAAGAAAAATAGATTTAAATCGCTTTTTTTTTACTTACTGACAGACTATTTTTGTAGATGTAGGTTCCGTGTAGTGTTTTAGTTGTACCTCCTCCTCCTTCCTCCTCCTCCTATTCCGTCGCTGCTGCTGTTGCAGACGGAAGTAGCAGCAGCAGCTGCGGCGGTATTGCATCATGGGAAAATTCTGACTGAAGAGAGAGTGAAACTGTAATAATTAGAGTAGGAGAGTTTCAAATTGTGAATGACTTTAGAGAAGTAGATAGTTCTCTCCTCTCCCTCTCTCTCTCTAAATATCATTGCCATCACGACCAGCTGAGATAGTAAAGGGTGGAGGGGGTTAATTTTTGTTTGTTTCTGTACACCTATTTACCTGGTAGAAAATGATTTCCTATTTAGCGGAAATAGTAATAACTAGATATACCTCGTCCTTGTATCAGAGTGGATTATGGTTCTCAGGTTCTGTTATTCTCCCAGGCATTACCCCCTCCTTCGGAAAGGAGGATTAGTTTATCGCTGGGGAATGCAGACGGATCCGATCACGTTAAATTTTGCAATCATCCAGAGAGCCCCCCTCCCTCCCTCCCCTTTTAGGGAGGGGTGTGGGCGCTGGATTCCCTTAAAAAATTGCCAAACCTTGCTGCAGTGGGAGGCAGGTAAATAAATATTCTAACTGTACCGTCCTGGCGATACTCGGGAGTCTTTTTACTTTCGTTTTAAGCTTTTTCTTAATATCCATATTTTTTTTTTTTTTTTTTTTTTTTTTTTAATAGAATATAGAAAGTTACATTTAATTATTACGGTATCGTTTGGCCATTAAATGATGAATTGATATTAATTGTTATATTCAATAAAAACTAATTTTGCTAAGGTAATGTTTTTATCTCTCATTATTAAAATTTAAATGCTATCCAATTTCGAAGGACCCCAAAGGAATTGATTCTTTTTTCTTCTAACTAGTAACAGAATATTAAAATGGCTGACTTGTTTACGAATAAACCGAAATGCATTCTGGTGGATTAATTTCGTAATTATTTTGTTTTATTTTCGTTTTATTTTAAACTATTGTATTTTTTTAAATTGAATATTTGATTAATAGTAAACAAATAAAAATAATTTAATTATCAAAGTTACGTTAATGCGAGAAACGTAGATACACAAGAAGTGATCACACTTTTATTAATATAGAGATAATGTATAATCCAGATATACGTTTAGAGTTTCCAGTAAAATGGATAAGAGGATGTTGATAACCAATCGAATCCCAAAGTATGTAAGATATATCGTGCCGGCACCCGTTTTTATGACTCGGCACACCTAAAATAAGCCGGATGTTTAATCCTTGAGTGCCTTAACCCGTGTGACAGAAATCAACACACTTTCTTTCTGTCTGCGCACATCGTCACTCGATCAAACAAATCAAATTTAATCGAAGCGGTGTACCAGCGCAGCAATGAACAAGACACTATAAAAACAATGTCCATCTCCACTCTGGACATTCGGGGCCTTTGCCCCTACCTTGGTTATCTGACGCCACGGCACCTTTTCTTCACTATAACGACGATAATCCAGCAGTAACAATCAAACTCTTATAATATGATTCACACTTTGCTGCCTTCTCAATCTACCTGACTCCAGCCTGCCTCTCCCGTTTCCTGCTCCTACTCCAACTCCAGCTTCCCGCAGCGCCTGCTCCAGCTTCCTGCAGTGTCTGCTCCAGCTCTTCCCAGTGGTTCTTGCTTCTTTCCTGCAACCACTGCTACAGCTCTTCCCAGTGGTTCTGGCTCCTTTCCTGCAACCAGTGGTTCTTGCTTCTTTCCTGCAACCACTGCTACAGCTCTTCCCAGTGGTTCTGGCTCCTTTCCTGCAACTACTGCTACAGTTCTTCCCAGTGGTTCTAGCTCCTTTCCTGCAACCACTGCTACAGCTCTTCCCAGTGGTTCTGGCTCCTTTCCTGCAACCAGTGGTTCTGGCTCCTTTCCTGCAACCAGTGGTTCTGGCTCCTTTCCTGCAACCAGTGGTTCTGGCTCCTTTCCTGCAACTACTGCTACAGTTCTTCCCAGTGGTTCTAGCTCCTTTCCTGCAACCACTGCTACAGCTCTTCCCAGTGGTTCTGGCTCCTTTCCTGCATCTACTGCTCCAGCTCCTGTCCCTTATTCCAGCAGCACCATGTCTCTGTCGACCCAGCCTTTCTTGCTGCCCAGGTTCCAATTTCTTCATTCCAGCCTTTCCTGTTTCCAGTGACATCAACTCAGCTTTCCTTCACACGTTACTCCCTTTATGCTAAATAAAATCCTATATTTTAAACTGTTCATCTGCGTTTGTCGTTTTTTCTTTGCTATTGTCGTAATTTGCTTGCATCCACTTTCTTAGTTATAACCACAGAGTAGTGGTGCTGCTCAAGCGTCGCACCTGGCGCTGCCCAAGCGTCCGGACAAAAAAATTCCCTAGATGACCAGACCCTGCAACAGATATGTCTTACATCAGACGACAAGAATATGATCAGTTACAAAAACAAATCTGGTATCGTTTTATTTATATACTAGTCGTACCTGCGCAGGTGGAGACATTGTAACAAAAAAGAATTCAAAATATAGTCATGTTTGTTTAAACAGGGTGACCAAAAAAAAAAACGGGGCCCAACTCTAATTAGGCCTCGTTTCTTAATGTTTCGTCCGAATTAAATGAATTTTTGGTCATAACTAGTTTATTATATTTAAAACATCACATCAAAACACTAGGGTCTTTGGCCTTTTTTTCTCCGTTCTACAGCATGTGTTCTAGATGGCCTCCATTTAGCTCTGTGCATTTCTTGAGGCGCAGAACAAAGTTGTCCATGATGTTCTTACAGACTGAATTGGGAATGGCTCTCATCTCCTCCCTGATGGCTTCCTTGAGTTCCATGATGGTTCTGGGTTTCCCTGCGTACACTCTGTCCTTAAGATAGGCCCAAAGGAAAACATCTGGGGGGCTTAGGTCCGGGCTATGGGGTGGCCACTCAAAATTAGTCTTGAGACTGATCACTCGGCGTCCGAAGTTCTCTTTCAGCCAATCTCGGGACAGGTTTGAGATGTGATAACTTGCTCCGTCTTGCTGGAACCAGAACTTGCTCATGAGCGACGGGTAGAGGGTCTGGAGCTCACTCTTGAAGGTTTTGAGGACCTCCACATACCGCTCCTTGGTGACTGTCACTGCTGCGCCAGATTCTTCGATGAAGATTGGTCCGATGATGCCTCTGACCGAGATTGCAGCCCACACCGTGCACTTAGAAGAGTGCAGGGGCTTGGTGGCTACTTCATTGGGTATGGAGGACCCCCAGAAGACATTTGTCTTGGAGTTCGCCTTTCCGTCAAGATGGAAGTGGGCTTCATCTGAGGTCCAAAGGAGGTTAAGGAAACCTGGTGTCTCCTCGATCTTATCGAGCATCCTGACTGCCATAGCGCTCCTCTGCTTCTTGTCTGAGGGTGTAAGGGTCTGCAGCGTCTGTATTCTGTATGGGTAAGCCCTGATATCGTTCACCAGCACTCTCCTGCAAGTCTCACGGGAGTAACCGAGGGACTGACTTCGCTTACGCACAGAGCGTTTCGGACTCTCCTGGAGAGACTCTCTCACACTTTCGACCAGCTCGGCTGTCCGCTTCTTGGGACGTCCCGAGTGGCTTGGACGGTTTTCACTGGCAGCGTTGAGGTTCTCCACGGTCCCATACTTCTCGAAGTGGTCCACCCAGTTCTGAATTCTGCTTTTGGATGGAGCCTTTTCACATTCGAACTGATACATGAAACTGTCCTGGGTTTTCTTAAACGAGCCTGTCTTGTAGTAAAATTTAACACAGTGTATTCTTTGTCCCAGCTCCCACTGAGGTCCTGGTGTACTCACGGTCGTTGATTCTGCCATGTCCTGTAAAATAAGGGCAATCTGTGAATAAATAAAGGAGATATCACATAAAGTGTACACGGGGGCCCGTTTTTTGGGGGGTCACCCTGTATAAATAAAACGATACCAGATTTGTTTTTGTAACTGATCATATTCTTGCTTTTGTAACTGATCATATTCATAAACGAATAAGACTTTTTTAATTCGTCTTAATTTTCCCATATTTTATTTTTGATTTCAATAAATATTCGATTGATAGTAAAAACAAAAAAATAATTCAATGTGTATTTATCAAAGTTACATATAGATGAGAAACTCGAACAGACATACGAGATCTTGTCTGATAGTTTTATTAATGTTTTATCAGTAAGCTGTTTGAATCTGTGATACATCGAGACGTTATCAATCACCCTAGCAAAAGCAATCTGATCAGTAACAAGCAATATGAATTTTGTCAACAGCTGACGTACTCGCTCTGATATTGCATAGGATCAGTGAATCTATCAACAGAATTAACTTCTGGGCGATAGCGATTGACATATCAAAGGCCTTCATTAGTGTTTAGCACAGAGGTTTACTTCACAAGCTTGCTAGCTATGGAATATCTGGAAATGTCCTTTCAATCAGCAAATCCATTCTCTCTGATAGGTCTATAAGAGTAGTTGTTTATGGGCAGAAGTCTGAAGCACATAATATCAATGCCGGCATGGCTCTAGGATCTATTATGGGCCCAACCCTCTTCCTGATCTTCATCAATGGTCTTCCAGATAATATTCTGGGATCATTCATTGACATCTATGCTAAAAACACAATTATCTATGGCAGGACTTTGAAGAGCATTGGTGATACAAATCTTGCTTTTTCTCTCTCTTCTGACATGGAGCATGTGGTGCAATGGGGACAAAATGGCTTGCTACTGTTAACACCTGTAAAACCAAGTGTCTCTCCTTTCACAACCAACGCTCTGATCCTCATTTTGCCTAAGTTGAAAGGAATCTCTCTCTCTCTCTCCCTCTCTCTCTCTCTCTCTCTCTCTCTCTCTCTCTCTCTCTCTTGGAGAAGCTCCTAACTTTGATAAACTCCTAGGACTAACTTTCACTCCAGACCTGAAATGGAAGACTTACATCAAATATGTTGCAACGGTTGCTGGGAAAATGGTTGGCTCATTCTACCACTCCAAAAAGTACATGACCCCTGACACAATCCTTCATCTGTATAAGAGTCAGATACGTCCTAAGATGGAGTACTGCTGCCACATCTGGAGAGGTGCCAGCCAGAGTACCCTTTCTTGCCTTAACAGAGTACAAAACTGACTTCGAAATCTAGTGGGGATGATCTCTTCTCTTCCCTACAGCCCCTCTCCCACAGAAGAGACGTTGCTAGTTTTTCTCTACTTTATTCTTATTTTCATGCTTGACTAAACTCAAATCTTTGATTCCCCCTGTAAAACATTCACAGCAAGAACTTGTCTAGCTATGACCACTGCAAAGAACTTTCCTCTCTTCCTCTGTGTACCTAAAACCAAATGGAACTTCCATGAACAGAGTTTCTTTCCAAGAATTTCCCATCCGTGGAACACAATACTGCACAGCTGCTTCCCGGCTGACTACAATGTTTTCAATTCAAATGTCAACAAATACCTGCCGAGCCGTCTTCTTAAGTAATCAAGTTCTGGCCATCCATCATACCAATCTCAATCTTCTCATAGTATTGTTCATCATCCAACCGACAATCTTGAGATTGCATTTTGGTTTCTTTGTAAACAAGTCAGCCATTTTAATATTTTGTTAATAGTTGAAAAAATTAATTTTAAAAAATCTTTCTCCCATAACAGACACATAGGTTGCTGTTTATGTGATGCCTCTCCAAATGTATGTCTCTGGATAGATGTGTTCATGAAATAGTATGAACATATATAAACAGCAGTTTTACTGCCGGGCTGACTTAGGGTTGTGTGTGGAGGTCTCACTCGGCAAGTCAAAGTTTTGACAGTGGCTGATGTTATGCCTATATTAGCAGTGGTAGTAAGCATGTAGAGACAGTGAGGGTGTCTCACTCGGCAAGTCAAAGTATTAAAAAGTAGAAAAAGAGAATTTTCCATATCATGTCTAATGTTTTTCACTCCAGTTTCCACTCAAAACATCTGGGATATGGAAATAATAAATTATGAACAATACATATATACTTTTCCACACCCTCATGGTAGCAAGAGTAACAATTTCAAAATCATGGCCTTAGCACAGTAAGATACATACTAAAAGTCAAAAACATTATTCAACCCTTAGGTGTTCTTACAATAATCGACTACCATTCTGTCACATCTGAATATAATAAAAGTGAAATTAAAGTGTGCTGTTTATAAACCTTAGACGAGCTTTGGACCATGTAGCGTAATTGTTGACTGATTCTGACTGGGTCCCAAGGCGATGGCTACGTATGGTAACTGCTGGTTTCCTCTATGAATCTACTATGTGTTGTGTATTGGTGTCAAACAAACGTTCAAACTTTTGACTGCCTAACAGAGTTATGCATTCGTTTTTAATTATAATTTTTTTTAATGGAAATCGCTCCAGACAAGGCATGAAACTACTTTATGTAAGGAGCTAACAAGAATGAATATGATTATCGCAAAGACAGGAGATGCCTATTGGCCTTAGTCTTGAAAAGACCAAGGTTATAGGTAGGAGGAAAACAGTCAGCAGAAAGAGAGTTCCACAAGCCTACGGTCCTTGGAAAGAAACTACTGGAATAGGAAGCTGTATTACAATGAGGTATCAAAACAGCGAATTTATGGAGACCACTAGACCAACGAGTCAAACGAGCTGGAACAAAAGAAGCAGGGAATAGATCACATAATTCTGAAGAACATATGCCATAATATATTTATAGAAAAGACTGAGACTCGCAACATCAAGTCTGTGAGAGAGAGGTTGCAGAGATGAAGAAAGGGTAAGGCCAATCAAACTACAGATACGTTTCTGCACCTTATCAAGAACCCTCAAATGGGACAAAGATTTACCAGCCCAAATATGACAACAGTACTCCATACATGAAAGACCAAGAAGTTTCAGAGTCGATTTCTCCTCAAGAGCAGAGCCATCCATGAGAATCTCAAGAAGAAAAGGGACAATTTTCACTTTAGCTTAGTGGCTGAGTCTATGACATTTATTTTGTCATTTAGATTTTGTAAAAGAAAAAGAAAAAACAAGCTATTTATTTTTTAAATGATCTTAATACTACACTGACGCCCCCCCCCAACTGCCAACGTTGCTCCCTCGATATTGGCTAGAAAATAAGTGGAATGCTATAACAAAACAAAAAATCGATTGTCTAGTGTGAGATTCGAACCCACGATCACATAAAATATTGGAACTGAAGGCTAACGCTTTATTCACAGAGTCACCTATCTAATGAACATATTTTGTCTTTTTAACCTACTTAAATACGTTTGGCATCGGGATTTTTTACTTCTCCACATAGATCACAAATAGTTTGATTGTTTAAATTAAACAAATATAAAAGGAAATAAATGTCAGAACATTTGTTTTTAATGTTATCTTTACATACTTTTAATTTTGTAATAATGAGTTTTTAAAAAAGTTCAAGAACTTCTGACATCGATAAGGACGTCGAATCAAAGGTGCTATTTCCAAATCTGCAGTTAGTTTGGCTTTTAGATCAACCATTTAACTGTGATACAACGACACACATACTGACAACTTTGCTTTATATATAGATATATATATATATACACTTATGACAAGCAAGCTACACAGACATGTTTGTATTATCCATTGATATAAGCAAATAATGTTTACACTGATTACTACTTTTAGTTTTATTGCTTATTCATAGACTTACGTCTTGATTGTGCGAACTAATACGCCGAATGCGATGGCGAGCACACTTCTTCCTTAATAATAAACATAAACACTTAGATATGAAAGAATCCTACGGATTCAAAAGCCTAAAAAACGCAAAACCAATAGATCTGATGATTAGCTTTGAAAATGACCCCTTAAATATTATTAAAGATCTAGAATTTCACAAACAACATAATAATTCCCAAAAACAATTACACACCATCGTTAAAAACATAAACAACTCTAACAAAATCTTCGTAAAATCGGATAAAACTAGGAATTTTTACAAAATAAATAAACAAGAGTATAACAAACTACTCACAGAAAATGTTACGAAAAACTACAAATAACTAGATACAAGCGAACGTAACTACATAGATATAATAAATACTGAAAGTAAACAAATCAGCGATATAATAAAAATTAGCAACAAAGTTAGTTAATTAAAACTTAAGAAAGCTTATATCTTATTTAAAAACCACAAAAGTAACTTTAACAATAACCCTAGCACTCGTTTAATTAATCTGACCAAACCAGGAATAGAAAGAATTAGTAAAACAATTCTATCTAGAATTAACAAGCAAATAAAGAAGACCTAGAATTAAACCAGTGGGTGAATACTGCCGAAACTATCACTTGGTTTAATATTGAAAATAAAAAATAAATGTACCTTCTTACAATTTGACATAGTAGATTTTTATCCATTCATATCCGAAGAACTCTTCAACATCGCCGAGATATATACTGATGTATCCAAGGATGAAATCCACATAATTAAAAAAATGTAGAAGATCAGTTTTAATCAATAATAATGACCAATGGATTAAAACAAAAATGACAAACTCCTTTGGTTTGGCCATGGGTGCCCTTGACTCTGCGGAGGCATCAGATCTTGTGGGGTTATTTATTTTATATACACACACATATATTTGATAATACAGATATTGGCCTATATTGAGATGATGGATTAGCGATAATAAGGGATTCCAACAAGGTCAAGGGAGAAAACTTCAAGAAAATTATACATATGGAAATGAAAAAATTAGGCCTAAGAGTAGAGGTACTGGCTAACATAAAAATAACTCACTTTTTAGATGTCACCTTAAACTTAAATGAAAATACTTATGAGCCATATTTAAAAGATAACGCTAATCCAACATACGTAAACCCAAAGTCCAATCACCCCCATCAATCATTAAACAGATTCCTAATTTTATCGAAGGTAGGCTTGTCAATAACTCTAGCAACGAAAATGTATTTAAAAATCAAGCAACATTTACAATACAGCTCTAAAAAATAGTGCGTACCATAATATCAAAATTAAATATAAGAAACAGGACACCAATAATTATAATAAAAATAAAAAGAAAAAGAAATATAATCTGGTATACACCACCCTATAATCAGATGCTAAAAACTAAACTGGGCAAAAAATTCCTAAATCTCATTGAAAAACACTTCCCCATAACCAATCCCCTGCATAAAATATTCAATAAAAATAACCTAAAACTGTCCTACAGCTGCTGCGAAAACGTAAAACTTATAATTAAGGCACACAATAACAAAATACTAAAAGAGAACAGTAGAGAAGAAAAAAATAACAAATTGCGTAAAAAAGTGACCAATATAGCAAAAATAACACTAAAAAGAACAAAAATATAAGAACTACAAGTAGTAATAATCGAAACCCTAATAGCAATCACCCAAATAGAAAGGAAAAAGTTAGTAATGGAGAGAAAAGCTGTAACTGCATAACTTGTCCACTTTGTCCACTACAAAATAAATGCCTAACCAAAAGTATTGTTTTACCAAGCCACAATATTTGCCAAAGAAAGACCGAATAACAAGAAGTACTACGACTTCCCTAAATTTTAAAACCAGATATTACGACCACAACAGAACATTTAAAAACAAAGAATGTCGAATTAAAACAGCACTAGCAAACCATTATCAGGAGCTCAAAGATAGCGGACGCTCACCAATAATTGAATGGAAAATAATACGACAGGCCAGTACATGTAGAAATTTAGACGATCCATGTAGATTATGCCTGAATGAGAAATTTGAAACCCTAAACTTTAAAGACCCCCAAAACCTATTAAACTGTAGACGTGAAATAGCAAACAACTGCTTACACAGAATAAAATTCACCTTAGGTTTACAATATATGTATTGTTAAAAAA
Source organism: Sepiola atlantica (assembly GCA_963556195.1). Classification (NCBI taxonomy): domain Eukaryota; kingdom Metazoa; phylum Mollusca; class Cephalopoda; order Sepiida; family Sepiolidae; genus Sepiola; species Sepiola atlantica. The sequence goes on from OY744515.1 coordinate 82,711,642, forward strand.
AAATAAAATAAATAAATAAAAAAATAAACTAAACTAAAACCTAAAATAGAAATACAAGCAAGCCCGTGTTAAAAAAAGGTCACCCATTATTTCGACACAACAAAGAAATGGGGATGGGCCATCCTATAGAAAACAGAACAATAGGAAATGGGAAGTAAAATCAACCGAACCTTTGTTTGTGAGAAGCCCAACGAGTGGCTAAGAGAATAACAAAGAATCTGATTGGTTAACTAGCAAGACTAAACACCAAGTGTATATATAAAAACACCCGGCAACACAAACTCCATGCATTTTGGCCTGACGATTCCCTATGGCGATGAAATGCAGAAGCCTCTGTGTAGCTTAATTGTCATAAATATATTTTCATAACTTATTACCTAGCTCTACTAACGTATTGAGCACTGTTGAAGTAAATACTGAAAATTGATACATAAAAGATTATATCTCCTTATAACATTTTATGTAGATACATGAAATAATATATATATATATATATATATATATATATATATATATATATATATATAGCTGTACCTAGCTGATGTTGTGCTTATATAAGCAATAGTAGTAAGCACGTAGAGACAGTGAGGGTGTCTCACTCGGCAAGTCAAAGTATTAAAAAGAAGAAAAAAGTGAATGTTCCATATCATGTCTAGTGTTTTTCGCTCCACGTTTCCTATAGAAAAGACTGGGATACGAAAATATTAAAGTCTGGGATGCGAATATTAGCAGTAGTAGTCAGTACGTAGACATTGATAGTTGTAGCTGGTACTTTTTATGGAGTAAACGGAAAATGTCCTCAGTCTTACAAACTTCTTTTGCAAGTAGTAATGAAAATTTACAACGACCACTTAGAGCATCTAACTAAAACAACAATGTAATTAGTTGATGTAAAAGTAACATTTTCTACATATTATTAGAATATACAATTAATTCTTAGAAATAATTAGATTAATATTCATTTTAAATAAATATAAATGTTTATATATTTGTATGTACAAGATTAACTCCTAAACTAATTAACCTCTCATTATGAATTTTGGAACACAGCTGCTAGGCGTAAAGGGTCCAAATTTGGGCTATATTTAGTTAAATTTAGTTTCAAGTAAGATGGGTAAAAAGGAAGTGGAAACCCTTCATGAAAATTCAGATACCTCTGATTTGTGTTAAATTTTAACAATAGGTATTAGAAATCAATTAATACATATTCTCCAAAATTCAGTTTCTTTGAAGTATTTTAAAGGGTTTTAAGGGGGCATAATATGGGCACAGCCTCCCATTTAAAAATTCAAATATTTCAGATTTGCATTAAATTTGATCCATAGTCATTAGGCACCACTGAAGCAAGATTCCCTAAATTTCAGTTTTTTCTTTAGCTTAAGCCTTAAATTTTAAACATTTTCTAGAATCAAAACCATATAATGGATTTTGATTAAAATTAAAATAAGGATTCTAGATATAAGTTTTAATATCATTATACGTTGATTTTAATGTTCGTAAGGGGACATAAAAGTGGTGCAAAATTGTTTTGTTTATAGAATTAATTTCAACCGTTCTAGGATGGGGATTCTTCTAGTACTGTATATAGGTATATATAAAAACAAAAAAAATATTTTCATTAAAAGTTAAAATGAGATTATTGCTTAAAATAAGAGATGCCCAAAGAATATAATAATACATATAATAATACACTAAGGTGTTTCATGTTTGTACGTATGTTATCACCTTCCACACATTAAAAAAAGAGATCGCCTGATCAGCAAAGATGGTGATTGGTTATTAATCTGATGTTATGATTAGGGGTTAGGGTTAGGGTAAACAATTCCGACTTTACCCATTTTAACATGAATTGTTCCAAAATCAAATTAGTTGACTAAAATAGTATAATATTAAATATTAGATTTCAAAAATATGTTGAGATGAGAGCGTAGAGTTAGAGTGGACGCCGCCCAAAAAACACATGAAAAAACAGCTGTTATATTGGAAATAACTGTTTGAAAAAGAATAATTGCCAAATTGTTTGGATCCATAAATATTCTCAAATTTCGGTCACTTTGATGTATTTTAAAGAGCTTTTAAAAGTCATACTATAAACACAAATTCCCAATTTGAAAATGTAAATATTTCAGAATTTCATTTAATTTTCTCTATCGTTTTAAGACACCGATTAAGCTAGATCCAATTAAAACCACCTATATCTCGTTCTATATAGCTACGTGTATATATTTATATATTTGCATGTAGATGGTGCGCCCTTAAACAAATTAAATAATCATTAGAAATTTTGGGCACATTTATTATTTAAAAAGGAATCTTATTATTAACCTGTAAATGTTTTATTTTTTTATATTGGTTTGAAAAATATTTTATCAGCAAAGATACTGATTACCTATTGAGTGGGTGTGCTGATGTAAAACAAGTTGAAGTTTGACACATTTTGGTTGAATATTATATTAAATAGGCATTCTGTTAAAATGTGTCATATTTGAAACAAAAAGCATTTAATGGTTAACAGTAAATTATACAGAAGATTTTTCTGAAAAAGTTAAGCCACACACTTTACAAGCATAAGGTTTTTCACTTCAGTTGACCTAAAAATCAAGGGACCCCTTCCTGGGGTTAACACATGATCTTCATATCAGATATATAGATATTCGAATATTCCATTAAAGTTCTCCCTTACCTGTCAAACGTTGAGTTAGTAAAGAAGTTAAGAACATTAATTTTCCTCTCCCCAATTTACTAGTTAACTAAGCTAGAGTATATCTTTCTTGTGGTCTCTTAGTCTTATCGGATTCCAGGACAAGAATACATTTAGTCTGGTGGAGTATCCAGCTAAGTGCTGTTACTTGAGGTAACATTAATTGGAGAAGGTGCACTATTCCTCGTATGAGTTTGCGTATAGCTGTATCGAGGGGATCTTATTTGGGCTTCAAATATTATGTTATTTTGCATATTTGGTCAGGGTTTACTAGTAGGGTGAAGTATTTCCATGTCAGGTTGTCCTGACAAACCCTTGTACAGAGAGACTGAAGACACTCAAGGATTGTGTCTCATAGGTAATTCAAACTCCATTTCTCTTTTTTTAAAATTTTTCTTTTCATTCATTTGCTGGGGTGGGGCATTCTTCCAAATGCCATACGATTACCCGCTATTTACAGACTCCAACCGAGAGCTCTTTTCAGGATTCTGGCTGTTCCCTTGAGTGCAGTTGTTTGGATTTCTCTTGCACTTGGTTCACCAGGTATACTTGCTGAATACTTTTTCAAGTTCTTCTTCATGAGTCCAGTGGCTCCTATGATAACTAGAATGATGGAGATCTCTTTGAGGTTCCAGTTTCCTTTCATATCATACATTAGACCTTGATATTTTGTTATTTTCTCCCTTTCAGCTCTGTTTAGGCCCTCATCATTAGGGACACTGACCTCAACCAAAGTTGCCACTCTCTCTCTCTTGTTCCATATGACAATGTCAGATTTGAAAGCTGCGTTTTCCAGATAGGTAGCTGTGGGAATTTCATGGTCATAATGGATGGTGTATGTCTCATTCCCCACAGTTCTCTCAGGTAGATGTTCCCAGGGCCTGCTGTTATACCTGATATTCAGTTTCTTACAGATGGTCCAGTGGAGGTACCTGCACACTCTGCATGTGACATTTTAGTTTAGATCTTTCTGAAAATGCTGAGCTACACACTTCACAAGCGTAAGGTTTTTCTATGTAGAAGGCACTGTGAAATTTCCACGGGTTCCCAGTAAGTATTAAATAAATAGAATTGATACACTTGTGAAATGAATGATCATAAAAAAGATCCACCATAGTTTCTCAAATGATTATTTTCATGTAATTAACTTAATTTATATTTGGTGCATTGCTAACAGTACAAAGCCTCACGCCACCAAGGCATTATCATTCTTGGCTCGGAAATTAAAAGCTCCCAAGAGATCCATTTTGCTGTTGTTGCTGTTGTTCTCACTCCATTGTAAAGTTACTCGAAGAAGTCAATTATCCAATTAATAGCTTTATTATTTCTCTACTTTATCTCTACTTATCTTTTTTAAGTCATTCAAAGTATTCAAATACCCCCCGTATTTTTAAAAGAAAGATGTCACACACACTTTTATTAACTATTCTATTTTCTTTTCCAGGATTCCGGAAAGTTATGAATAAAATTAAATAGAACGCTTTCTTTGCTGTTTATTCATGCCTGGTGCAAACGCACACCCAACAATATTATTGTAAAAATACAAAATTTATTCCACTGTAGCAGTTACCTGTTTTGATGAACTATTTTCTATTGATGTAAACTGACAAAGTCAAAGACTGAGTAATTGGCCCATCGACCAATAGAATGGCTTGGCGTATGAATACAGTTTATCAAAGGGTGCCCACACAGATATTTCTCGCTTCAAACAATTAATTGAATTTAAGGACTCGTACAGAGCGAACGATCTGTTACTGGTTCTCCAACTCACCAGCTCGCATTGCACTTTCTATGGAGTACGGCGTATGTTTTGTGAAGTTTACTATTGTCTGTCTTTAATCTTTTAAATATTTTTCCAGTTTGGCCAAAATAGAAAAGTAGTTCTATTGCATAACAATACTGTTGTTTGCTTTTTCTTCTTCAACCCAGTAGTAAATTTCATTTAACTGCTTTTAACATGTAGTCACAAGAATCCACATCCTCTACAAAAACCTTTTGGTATATTGGCCTTGGATAATCACTAACCCTAACCCTAACCTTCACTTCAGCCATTCTAATCGACCATAAATACTAAACCACCATTGGATTCCTCTTGAAATTTTACTCAAGAAAACTTGTGTTTAATCTTGGTATGGGGTTTTCTTTTCAATTACATGCTCTGACTGATGGACAGACAAATACCACATTTATAGTATAGACTAAACCCTCCAGGCATAGACAGTTTGTATAGTATATAGCAGTGTCGGGACGATTAATCAGAATAGAAAATTGGAACATTTTAGGGAATTGGTATCAGAAAAATTTTAGCCCAGTTTCCAATTCCAAAAACGATTCTTTTACTTTTTTTCTTATTTTGTTTAAAACTTAATTTTCTATTGCTGGCACAAGTGAAAAATATAAATGAAAATCTTACAATGAAAATTTTTATTACAGTAATAAAAGGGAAAACATTAAGAAGTTTGATTAAAAAGAAAATTATATCTACATTTAAAAGTAGAATAGAACTCTCCACTAAATACCTCCTCCTCAAAAAAATGACATTTTACTATTTTTAGGCGATTTTAGAAATGGAATTGAAATCAGTAATTGTATCAGAATCCGGAATATAGAAAAGAATCGGTAATTGTATCGGAATCGGGAAAATATTGAAATCGTCCCATCACTAGTATATATCATCACCATCGCCATCAGGGTTTTTGATCACTCCTAGAGGAGGAACCCTTCAGTGGTTTCCGACATCTTATTGGTGACTGTCATTCAGAGGGTTCTGCCATAGTTGCCACGCTAGGCACTGCAGATTGGCGACGCTATTTGCCCATAGCTTGGTGTCCACATACAGCGCCCCAAATGGTCACACATCTAGTACTGACCAGGCTCAATGTTGCTTAACTGTGTGTCAACGTGATCATGCCATATATATATATATATATATATATATATATATATATATATATATATATATATATATATATATATATATATATATATATATATCAAGGAGAAACAATCACCGGTGCAATATATATATATCAAATTTGCCTTGTAGGAAACCGATTCTGGTGGTGCCATATATATATATATATATATATATATATATATATATATATATATATATATATATATGTGTGTGTGTGTGTGTGTGTGTGCATTGCTTGTCTTTCATAATTGTCAACTGTAATAAATGTGTTAACTGTACTTCTAGTCGTAGCCTTTCATTCTAATGATGGATATGTTTGGAATATATGTTTAATGCATAAGCTGTGAATTAAAATAATGTATATTCTAAAAACACATTGCTAGAAAGGGGGTTCATAATTCCCCAGCAATACAAGTAAATACCATAAACTTAACAGCCCTAAACATTCAATATTCAGGTCAAACTAGTTTTATACAATCCATTCAATATTTTAGAAAATATCATTTGTTTTAAACTTTAAAGTAAAATTTCTTCTTAATGTTTAATAACTAATAGAATGGATACATTAATATGATATATTTATATTAACACACCAGAAAAAGCTTTCAGAAAGGCTTCTTTTAATTCTTTCTTTGGCATCTAAAGTTTCTATAATTTTGACATAAACAGTTTATGGGTATATTCTATAATTGGAACTTCTCCATCCAGTCCGTATTAAAGAGGTTGTTTGAGTTGTTCATTACAAACATTTTTAATTTCAAAGTCTTTCTCTTAAATGTAACGTTAGCGATTAGCTTGCCTTCAAATTTTATTCGTTCACAAGTGAAGCTTTTAGTTATTTTGTTTTTTTTTCGTTCTCATCAAAGTTGGTTTTCTAATTTTTTTTCACGTTTGAAGATTTACTATTGCTAGATTGGAGGCTGAATCAAGTTGTAAATTAATATTTTTATTCAATATTTTTTCTTGATATTTTACGCTTCGTCATTTTAAGCACTTATATTGTGATTATCACTTCTTTACAAAAGAAGGCCATCACTCCAAAACCAGTTGTAATGGTTTTTAGATTGTCTTTAATTACATCCTTAAAATGTTCCTTTGGCTTGTGTCTCAGACGTTTGCCATGCTGCAGTTACTGTTTCAGGAGTCTGTCATCTTCCATCCTAACCAGGTGCCCTACCAGCGCATTTGACTATGTGTAATGCACACTTCTATGCTTGATACACCAACTTGCTGTAGAACAGTGGTGTTTGGTGTGAGCGATTGCCAGGTTAATCTCTCCAGGGCCTTGATGTGTTCATACCTTCGAGGAATACAGGAGAATAGACAAGACGCACAATTCATATTTTTATTATTATTAAAACTGTGTTCTGCGGCTACGGTAGTCAAATGACATCCCGTAGCTGCAATCAGTCCTCCATGCTAGTCCCAGGCCATCTGGCCTTGTCATGCGCAAGTTGTCGTAGGCAATGAAGTTGTTTCGCTGTACGTAGTGGTCCTAGTCCCACCTGCTTGAGGTCAGCACATAGTGTGCCCAGGAGATTTGTGCAGTGCCATCCTAGTCGCGGTTGGTAGGCTTGCAAGCCAGTAATGGCAAAGTCTAGTGCGGGAGTGTCAGGGTCCATTCGAAGGACATGGCCTAACATAGACCATCTTTGTTCAGCGACCTTTGTGGAGAGGGTTTTTTCGTTGCACAGCTCGTATAGTGCCTTGTTGCTGATAAGTTTTTCGGCCAGCAGTGACTTGTGATGGAACGGAGGTGTCTGCGGTAGCACGCATCCAGCTTGTCAAGCATGGCTTTTGTTATTGCCCAGCTGTTGCTATTGTAGAGCATGATTGACACACAGTACATGTTATAGAGACAGAGTCTAGTCTTCAACGGGATCTTGGTTCGTTGGCTCCAGAGTTTATGTAATGAATGAAATGCTACATTGCCATGTATACCGCGGGCTGTGACGTCTGTAGTGCTGCACAGCAGGGAGCCCAGGGTCTTGTTCTTGCAGACTTAGGAAAGATATGAATCCATAAATCCTCCTTCCAGCTATGGATTAAATAATAGGGTAGACTAGGCTCTCAAACTTTGGTTGTCAACTAGTCTAAGAGAAGGAAAACTGAAATAACACCAGTTTTTCTCTGCTTATCTCAGCATTATTTCTGGTTGTCCTGGAGTTCTTCTTGCCACTGAACCCAAGCAATCCCAGTTCAGGAGAGGCGCGGTTCAGGATTATGCACCCCTTATTTCACTATAGACTCTCCGTGTAAGCACCCTTATAGAGGGGTATCCATTGTTTCTTGAAACTGAAAGGAGGCCAATAAAAAATGTTGTGTAGATTTTATAAGAAAGGGGTTAAAGAAAAGAAAGAACTTTTTTATATGTATTCACAAAATATAAAACATTTGTGTTTCGAGAATGCATGTTTGTTTAAGTTCTTTTAAAACAAAGAACTTAAATATTTATACTTTATGTATATTCATGACCATCTTAAAATATACAGCGTTATCACGCTGTTAGTGTATGGTGTCCAGGCATCTGTTCCATATCTAATACATGATATCCAGCACCTGGAAAGACTTCAACGACCGGCTATTTGAATAGTGCAGGCGCTACAGGATCTTCCCTATAAAAACCGACTCAAGAAGCTTAACCGTTTCTCCCTTGAGCGCCAACGTTTTTATGGTGGTCTCATTTCGGCCTACAATTTCCCCAATGTCCATTATGATCTCCCTCAGAGCTTACAATTCACACCTGCACCATTCGATTGAGCCGAAAGAGGACTATATTTTCAATCAGGATTCATAGACCTTGGAATGGACTTCCAGAAGATGTAGTAAATATGCCAACAACATAACAATTCAAGAAAAAAATGGGTAGGTGCTGGGCCACTGTATCCTCTTTTGTGTAAATGTCTACCCCCCCTTCTCTACATGGCAACTGAAGCATGCTTGACTTATTTTTTGCCAAATTTATTCACTTGAATTGACACACTGATTCTTGTTAGATCGTTGAGCCTGGTCAGTATCAGATGGGTGACCATTTGAGAATTAGATGCTGTATGTGGGAGGACGGTGACACCTCTCTGCAAAAAAATAATGTTGTCATCTCCCCTGACCGGGATATACATGCGACTGAGGACTGCCTGTAAGTTTAATACTCACTAGAGAGGAAGCCGACTCAACTCTTTTGGCTAAGAGCAAAGTATAGTATCTGTTCTGATAATACACTTCATTTTTTCTGTCCTTGGTCAGTGTAGGAGAAATACTTCTAGATTAAGGCAATTTTTATTTTTACCCTGGATTGGAACAAAAATAAGCATTGCCCCAGTCACCGAATATTGGATATATGTTTTCTTGTGTACACACTTGGGTTGGAAATAAGCGAGAATAAATAGAATGATGGAGAAATGGTAATGATAAGAAAGAATGGTTGCATTTACATTTATATAAAAGTAAAGTGGTCGACCATAGTCGAGGGCGACCTGAAGGCTCCCTTTTCATTAGTAATTACACCGAGATGTAGGAGAGGGTACCACTCCATTCTTTGGATTATTCACTTACCCTTGAACCTTCACCTTATAATGCTGAGTTTTTAGCAAGGGGCATCAAGTACCATTTTTTGCGTTTTTGGTATGACTTGACCGAGGACTGAACACTGGTCTCCTGTCCGATTAACAAACACTCTTACCATTATGCCATTTATTAATTTATTTTCTCACAGAAAAGATTTGTCAAAGACAAGCATAATACATCATACACAAAAGACATTAATAGACATAATTCTTGTGTAAGAGTCTATGTTAAAAGTCCCTAAATACAATCGAAATAGGCATGTGTTGCAAGGGTTGACACGGAAAATACAACTTACTCTGTATTGTATGGACAATATTCTATACACTAACGTTACAACCAGTAGAAAAGGTACCATACTGAAATGGCCAGTTGTCTGTGAAACTATGTAAAAAAAAACGGTTTGAAACTATGTAAAACACGTCTGGCCTGCTTTCAGCCAAGAAAGAGACCAGGTCTTAATTTCGAATTGCATACCATGCAAGTCTTTTTTGTACTTCAAAACTGAAGAGTCGTTCTCAGTCGTTGCCAGTACAATTCAGGGTAGATAACTTAAATATGATTCAAGGAACGTTACTCTGAATATACTTGGCCTTTTGGCTAAGATCAAAGTGTAGTATCTGTTCTGATGGATACTGCACCCCATAGACTGGTATTGTCTTGGCCTTCGGGGCTTGATTTACGCCGGTCTATGGGTCTGTCCTGTGCAGTTCTAGGAGGTCCACCCTCCCAGGCTTCGCCTCCCCTCTTTGGGGAGGAGTAAGTTTATTGCTTACTGCCTGAGGCGCCCCTACCGGGGAATGCCGACAGGGCTGCCCAGCAATTTTTAAACCCCACTTTCCCGACCCGACCTTGGGTCACATCTTACTTGTGGGAGTAAGATAAAAACTGGCCTTGTGCCTAACTCCTGGAGAGGAGTAAATCAATACTTGGCTTTTTGGCTAAGATCAAAGTGTAGTATCTGTTCCGATGGATACTGCACCCCATAAACTGGTATTGTCTTGGCATTTGGGCTTGATTCCGTCGGTCTATGAGTTTGTCCTGTGCAGTTCTAGGAGGTCCACTCTCCCAGGCTTTGCCTCTCCTCTTTGGGGAGGAGTAAGTTTATTGCTTACTGCCTGAGGCGCCCCTACCGGTGAATGCCGACGTGGGCTGCCCAGCAATTTTTAAACCCCACTTTCCCGACCCGACCTTGGGTCACATCTTACTTGTGGGAGTAAGATAAAAACTGGCCTTGTGCCTAACTCCTGGAGAGGAGTAAACCAATACTTGGCTTTTTTGCTAAGATCAAAGTGTAGTATCTGTTCCGATGGATACTGCACCCCATAAACTGGTATTGTCTTGGCCTTTGGGCTTGATTCCGCCGGTCTATGAGTTTGTCCTGTGCAGTTCTAGGAGGTCCACTCTCCCAGGCTTTGCCTCCCCTCTTTGGGGAGGAGTAAGTTTATTGCTTACTGCCTGAGGCGCCCCTACCGGGGAATGCCGACGGGGCTGCCCAGGCAATTTTTAAACCCTACTTTCCCGACCCGACCTTGAGTCACATCTTACTTGTGGGAGTAGGATAAAAACTGGCCTTGTGCCTAACTCCTGGAGAGGAGTAAATCAATACTTGTCCTTTTGGCTAAGATCAAAGTGTAGTATCTGTTCCGATGGATACTGCACCCCATACTGGTGTTGTCTTAGCCTTCGGGTCTGGATTTACGCCGGTCTATGGGTCTGTCCTGTGCAGTTCTGGGAGGTCCACCTTCCCAGGCTTCGCCTCCCCTCTTTGGGGAGAAGTAAGTTTATTGCTTACTGCCTGAGACGCCCCTACCGGGGAATGCCGACGGGGCTGCCCAGGCAATTTTTAAACCCCACTTTCCCGACCCGACCTTGGGTCACATCTTACTTGTGGGAGTAAGATAAAAACTGGCCTTGTGCCTAACTCCTGGAGAGGAGTAAATCAATACTCTGAATATACTGCTGCAACAAGTGTAATACCATCCAATTCAATTCAATTTTAATTTTATCAGCGAAAGCAAACCATATATAAATTAATGTAATGGTTCCTCATCAGGCGATAAGTCTAGGAGCAGGGCCCGAGTGCATACTGAGTGAAGAAACGCAGCTGGGGCGGCTGCTGCTGTTTAAAATGCCAAAATGATGGTGTGCGCAGAATGAATGAAATTGTGTTGATTTCTGCCACACAAGCCGAGCTGTTGAAAGATCAAACATCCTTTTTTAAATAGAAGCAATGGTAAATAAATCAAGATGGATAATAATAAATGGTAATAAATCAATAAACACTTCCAATAAATGTCAGCAAGAATCTCTTGTACTATCTCACAACAGTTACAGAAGTAAAAAGTAATTAAAATAATCCCACAATACAACATGGCACAAGTGCGCAAGTCTGTAAACTTCCAACCGGATGTTTACTGTCATTTATGCAATTTAGACATTTTCATAGCTTAGAATACCTTTCAACTGACATGGACAAGTATTTTAACCAGACAGTTAGGCTAAAAAAATAAATATTTCAGGCAGGCAGTTAAACTAAAAAAGGGCCTTTTTTTTCTTTCTTTCTTCTAATAGAAAAGTTATTTTCCTTTGACTAGCCAATAAAAAATGTTTTCTTCATTTCCATTTCAAAACAAATAAAATATTTTTGTTGGTTTTGTAAAAATCAATTGTTGGAAAAAAATCTGTGTTAATATAAATTGTTGACAAAAATATTTAAAAATAAGTTGATAGAAAAAATATAAAAGACAGTTGTCTGGTTTGTCTGTGTGTGTGTGTCCAGTAGAAACTACACAAGACACATAAGCTGATATATTATTTTTCAGCATTGCCCCGGACAGGATATGGGCACATTTATTTTGTAATATTCATTCTTTTGGGGGTAACTAGAAAGAAAATTAGTTGGGGGTGGAGAGGGATCGACATTCAGAACGATTTATTTTCTATCGACTTTTAGTTTGAAATGCAGAATAAGAGAAAAAGTGTAGTATCTGTTTTGTCCTCTGTCTAAAGAGGGGAAATCTTTCTTGACTAGAGAGGGGAAGAAGACGAGGAAGGAGAGAAGGGTTCAGGGGAAAGAGAAAGAGAGGGAGAGGGAGAGAGTTAAAGAGAGAGAAGAAGTTTTTAAAGAAAGATGTTACACCATTTTTAACGCTTCTGTTTTGTTGTCTATGTCCCCAGGCAACGCCAGGTATCGATGCTAGTATTCAATGAATCAATAATTATCATTAAATGACTTACCAAGTAAACGAAAAGGAAAATAAACTTTAAAAATCAATCTCAAGATCCATTAGGTCAGAGACAATGAACAAATCTAAGCTCCAAGATGCCCAAGGATAAAATAATCATCAATATTTTGCTATACATAGAAGTAAGTGTTGTTTTATATTACACTTGGTTTTGAAATAAATGATATTAAGCAAATTGATAAAAATAAATAAATAAGGACATCCTATCAGCTAATTTTTATTTATTTAAATTGTTTTTCCTTGCTTTGTTGTCGTCATCATAAAACAAGAAAAACAATGTATAAGGTATTTATTGGTATCTGTAGCAGGAAGAGTTGCCTCCTTTTATCACGTTATAATAAAAGAATTCAGCAGGATAGATGCCAGGGAATGAGCTCCTAAAAATAATCTCAAAATGTTGTCTAGCTTACGGAATGAACGAGTACAAAACAATAAAAGATATGTCATATTATTATGTGCTTTATTCTTATAAAAATAAATAAGTTTGTTAATTTATAAAAAAGGTGTGCCTTTCATTTCTGAGGAGGAAATAGAGAGATGACTAGTGAATCTATTCGTCTATGAAGTGAAGACTGGATTATTTCATTTACCTGAACAGGTAAACCTCCTGTCCTTCACTTCACTACATCACTATATAGTAATATTCCATCTAACTACACACCTAAACAACAGAGTTAACTAAAAAAAAGGACTAAAAACCGTGCTTATCAAAATATAAGTGGATTTATTTACGATCACAAATAATACATCTGATCTTTAACTGTCACTGACTTCTTTTCTTTGCTTGCTTACGGTGTATATGCGTGTGTTAAGGGGAAGGGCTTTGTTTATAATTTACAGTCTAGAACTGGATCGCAACCTCCAGAAGTAAATTGATCGGAAAGGACCGGAAAGACTAACCCTAACACCGACCGGAAAAACTCTTTTCACCCAAAATGTTAAGCCTTTATCTACGATATGAAATGTATTTGTAAATAAAACTATGTTAGATTAAAATTAAAACAATCATTGAATTAGAAAATGCGTTGAGATATGAAAAAGCAGACTTACCCCAGATGTGAAGGAAGGACCACAGGTCACAGAACTTGCCTGGACGTGTGATAACAACTGACCCCATGGGTGTCTCAAAATCACCCTGACAAAGCTAGTCTGGTGGTGAGGAGACAGCTACATGTCCAGGAGCGAGTCAGGAAAAACAGAAACAGGAGATAAACGAATGTTGTCACTTCAGAAGGGAAAAAAGGAGAGAGGGAGAATGGCAAACATGTTGCCCCTTCCCCCTCAGCAGTCAGCCCAAAAAGGTAGAAAAGAGGAAGTAGATCATAAGTCACGTTTTTTATACCGATGACCACATGCCTAAATCAACCAATGGTTGATCACCCCATGGTCATGTGATATGGGACCCCACACATTAAGAAAAAGAGACCCCCAACACTTTCAACAAAACATAACATTTTAAATTCTAAATAATTGCCTGTTTGCTGCAAAATCCTACTTCAGTTTGCTGTAAAATAAAGTAATTTATTCGATAAAATCATACAAAAAAAGGAGAGACGGATAAGGACAGTGCTGTGAGAAGAAAAGAGAGCTGCCATAGATGCTGTGGTGATGATGATGACGATGACAGTCATGGTCGATGTGGGATGGAAAGAGTTGTAGAAGGAAGGGTCGTAGGTGCTGTTGACTATCGTCATCATAATAAAATTGCTGTTTTATTCGACAAAGGATAGTCGGCAGAGATGGTTCCTCATCAGGCGATAAGTCTAGGGGCAGGGCCCGAGTGCATACTGAGTGAAGAAACGCAGCTAGGGCGGCGCTGCTGTTGAAAATGCTTTGATGAGATCTGATTAGTCAGCCAAAATGATGGTGTGTACAGAAAGAATGAAATTGTGTTGATTTCTGCCACACAAGCTGAGCTGTTAAAAGATCAAACATCCGGTTTTATTAGAAGGAATTCTGACCCATACATTGCAGGACAATGCTATTGCATTTTATATTTAAATAAATAATCGATAAATAGTAAATTAAAAAAGAATAATGTGTTAGCCCCGTAGAAGCCAAAAACACACATAGATACCGAGATGTGATCACACAATTTTATTGATCATTTTATTGATCATCATCATCAGCAGCAGCAGCATCAACATCAGCATCAGCATCAGCGTCGTCATAATCATCGGTCTAACGTCCATTTTACATGCTGGCATGTGTTGGACGTCTTTAAGAAATTGACTTCCTTTTTTATCATTTCCTCCTATGTTTTCCTTGGTCTTCCCCTGTGAACTGAACCTGCTACCTCAACTGTTCAACATCTACTAACCCAAGAACTCTCATACATTCTTTCAATGTGGTCATACCATGGAAGTCTACTCTTCTGCACACATCTCCCAAAACTGTCCAGATTTAATCTTTCTCTGAGGTCACCAGATCTAAACCTGTCTTTAATACTTGCATTACACATTCATCGAATCATTCTCATATCATTTCTCTCCATGCAACTCATGTCCTCAACCATCACTGGCCAGGTTTCACTCTCATACACCATCACACTGCATACACATGCCTAATAGACTCTTCCCTTCGTTGACAGTGGTAACAATCTACTGGTTAATAATGGCAGAAGTTCCCTAAACCTAATCCATCCACTCCTAATTTTTGCAATCACACTAGCATTTGCGCCACTCTATGCTCCAATGGTATCACCAAGGTAACAAAACTTATCAACAACCTCAATAGCTTCGCCATCCAGATATACTTTTTCCACATCTGAGTTCTCATCCATCTCCATTGTCTTACACTTATTGCACACAAATTGGTTGTCCTCTCAACCTACCAATAAATGCACTGCACAATATCGAGATAAATTAATTCAGACGCTAGATTCATTAATTTGAAAGTTCAATGTTGAACGTTCTGTATGCATACGAAACAAATGGTAGTAATTAGTAGAACTAATCTTCTAATAAAGTTTGAGCTCTGTCTCTGCAGTTGAAAATATTTGTGTGATAGCATGAATGCATATGCTGAGCTGGCGAGAAGGGCACATTTCCAAGAATGACAGGTCACACTGAAACTCAAGTCAGACTCTTTTTTTTTAACATAGTTCACCCCAAACAAGGAAGGCCACCACTGTGGACGTAAGGGGCTACTGATAAAAAAAGGGTGACTTTTTTTTTTGGGGGGGGGGGGGGTCAACCTAAATTAGGAGCTGTGCAGCGAGATGTCTGTTTACATTAGTTTTAAATTTCTGCATGTCAGTAACGTCAGGAAAACAGGGAGCAGGGAGGGAGTTCCAGAGTCCAGCAGCACGAGGAAAGAAGCTTTTGGAGTAGAAAGCTCTTCGGCATCTGGGGACCTCCACAGTGTATGGATGGGATTTGGCAAATTGTCGGGTTGGTCTAGTGAATTTACGTCGTGGGGGTACCAGAGCAGCAAGCTCATCATCTTATTCCTTTGTCAGCAAAAGCATGAATAAAATCTCCCCTTCTACTTCACGCACCTCGACATTGATTGGTTTAGTCAATTTCCATAACCTTTTCTGTCTCCCTTCTGGCCACAAAAAACACATATCCTCAATACACCTCACAATAACAACAAATGTAAGCACACTTGTTTCACTTTCAGCATGGAGCATTGTTGTTATATCTGGACTGGTTCATCAACTACTATCCTCTCCTTAGGGTGCAAAAAATAATTTCTAACCTAATAGGTCCTGCACTGTCTGCTAATCTCCAGCCCCTGTCGCATCACAGCAGTGTTGCATCCCTGTGCTTGTTTTACAATTACTTCCATGGAATGTGCTTCAATGAACTTACTGCATTTGTACCCCCCTCCTAACGTAAATACTCCTAACCCACTGGACTAGCAGCAAAATCCCACCTCTTCACTGTAGATGTCCCTTAATGCCAGAATATTTTCTATTCTGATAGCTTGGATCTCTCCGTGCTCTCTGTTTCCCAAATCGTACAAACATGCAGAAATTTAAATCTAATGTGAACAAATATCTTGCAGCCCAAGTCGTCCAGGTGCCCCTCAAATCTGACTCCTATCACAGTTGCCCCTTATGCCTTAGTGGCAATATGCCTTGTTTGAGTAAATGTACAAAAGGAAAAGAAAAATGACAAAAAATGTGACCAGTAATGGTCACAATTAAAAGAAAAATGACAAAAAATGTAAACACACTCGTTTCACTTCCAGTAATGGTCACAATTAAAAGAAAAAACAACTTTTTTTCCTCTTCGTTTTCGTGAGCCGACATCTTAAGAATAAAGAACAAAACCAAACCTTACTTTTAGAAACCGGCTTCTGCCCCTCTCCTCTTGGGGGTCACAATCCTGAAATTACATTTAAAAATAGTAATCTACCCATTGTTAAAATAATTCTATTTTATTCTGATAGTGAATCACAATCTCAAGAATAACAGCCAATTTACCATTTTTGACGACAAAGGTATTTGCAAAATCTTTTTACACCACTATTTGACAACCCAGAACTAATACAGGGGAAGGGCTTCCATTTATGTTTTATTCATGTTTTATTTAATCCTAATAAATTTCAACCATGGAAGGTACACGACTGAGCTTCGATTTCTGTAGAGCAAGATTCTTCTTTTTCTTTTATTTGGTAATACCTGCGCAGGCATCCAGCTTCCACCAAAAGAGGAAGTTCCTAGAGAATATCAAATTTATATGCGGTCCTCAGCTGCATGTATACCCCGTCCAGAGAAAATGACATACAGCACCTTGTATTCCCAAATGGTCACTCATTTGGTACTGACCAGGATTAATGTCGCTTAACTTTTGTGATCTAATGAGAACCGGTGTGTCAAGGTGATTATGCCATATGTGTAACGAGATTACCTCAATGATAGTGACTTAGTATTATAATGTAGATGGGTGGGAGTAGGCATCACGTTTGGAATGCGACTGTGATTGTTTTGATTATTTCAAGTTGGAGACTAAAAATAGAAATTGTAAACATTTGATTGTTTTTATTTTGAAGTATGCCGATTTGAGAAATGTATTAAAAACAATTGCCGAATTACATCACCGATCAAGAGAGTATCGAGAAAAACATCAGAATACACTTGACGATCGAAGTGAGCAGACGTTCCACCTTTTTCTCCCCTTATGTGGGAGTTGGGGAGTTGGCTGTAACTATGAAGCGAAGTGTATAAAAAAGAATGTCTACTTGAAATAAATTGTAAGCTATATATAAACATTCTTTCTTGTTGTCGATTTCTTCATTTCGACTGCAACACCTTTTCGATTTGCAGACCAGTAAAAGACAGGGGACAACATTACATCTGTTTCCCCCTTGTAAGACATTCACAGCAAGAACTCGCCATCTACCACAACTGCAAAGAACTTCTCTTTCTTCCTCCGTGAAACGGAATTTCCATGAATATAGTTGCTTTCTAAGATCATCCCATCTGTGGAACACGTTACCACGGGATTGCTTCCCTGTGGGCTACAACATAGCCGTCTTTCAATCCACTGTCAACAAATACTTGTCATAAACTGTCCTCATAAGTAATCAAATTTCGTTCATTCCATGCATCGTTTTCAATCGTCTCATAATATTCTTCATCATTCAACTGAAAATCTATTAATCTCATTAACTGTTATCCTGACTTTTAGCCTTAATAAGCAATGACTCATTAGTGAATAAAAATAATAATAATAAAGAAGTTTAATTTCAGGATCAAATCGTAAAGGATTCCACTTTTCAATTCTATTTTATAGATCCTAATTAATAGTGTTGAACTGTTCTGTTTTTCTTACTCATTTTAATAACCAAACTAGTTTTTCTTTTATGAATTTCTTGTATTTTAGCCTCAATTTATATCTGCCTCACAGGCCTCTTTAACATTTAGCTGCATCTCACCATAGATTGGTTGGGACGAAGATGCAAGGTTCTAATTATGATTTTTAACTGTTCTATCTTTCCTAATCATTTTGATAACCAAATTAGTTTTCTTTGGAAATTCTTCTATTTGGGTCTCAATTACCCTTTCAACATTTAGTTGCAATAAAATATTGAACCAAGCATCTCATCCTATTATATCAGTAATATCGTCAAGTTTGGCACTCAATTTTTGGAAACCATATTCGATGAAAAACCTTAGTGACTCTAGATGCTCTTCTTCTCAAAGAACTCTTCCTCTCGATCTTGACCTGTCATATTGACGCCTTCCTCCTCTTTACATTCAAATTCTAATTCTTCATCAATTAGATTAGTTGCTATGAGGAAATCATACGTTTGGTTGAGAAGATGCAGTTGCTCAAATCGATTTTTGATTTCTTGAAGTGATGTGATTGATTGAAGCATATAAAGCTCTTTTCATTTCCACTTCAAAGGTCAGTCCAGCATCATTTGATTTTTCCCCTGTCATTCTCATCTTCTTCCTAACTTAACAATATCAATGTCAAGATCATCACAAAGGTCATTAGTATATTTAACTAAATTTCCAATCAGTTCTTCTTTGATATGAGCTAAGAATGTCTTAAGGGTAACCATTTTTTATTTCATCTTGGTGAATATTCAGGTTTAAATCTGTATATATTCTTGTGATTTCTTTGAGAACTATCCCCTAGAAACTCATAAAAGAGTGTATGTGAATGTAAATATCATCTACCTGTCTCTTTACATGGCTTGTTGCAATTTGCTTTTTCCCCCAAATAAATTTGATTTGATTTGATTCATGTCCATTTTGTTACACACGTATACGTCTTCTCACTCATGAACACAGTTATCTTGTCACTCATCTTGATTCGAGGAGGTGAGTATTCATATTTTAAAAGAAATTTCATTAACTCCAAAAAGTCAGTTTCTTTTTAGAGCCAGGTGAAGGTTGATTTAATAATCGTCCACTCAATAATTAATCGCAAGTGGCTACCAGCTTTCATTTTTTATTTGACATTATATATCTTACTTATCTTATTACAAATTAAGATTTGGTATCTGTCTCTCTGAATCCGAAACTATACTCTTACTTTTATTAATTATACTAATGTACTATCTTTTAATGCTAAATTCAGTTTACTATACTATTTTAGACTAATGTACTAACTTTAAATGCTCAATTCAGTTTACTATACTATTTCAGACTAATGTATTATCTTTTAATGCTCAATCCAGGTTACTATACTATTTTAGACTAATGTATTATCTTTTAATGCTCAATTCAGTTTACTATGCTATTTCAGACTAATGTACTATCTTTTAATGCTCAATTCAGGTTACTATACTATTTCAGACTAATGTATTATCTTTTAATGCTCAATTCAGGTTACTATACTATTTCAGACTAATGTACTATCTTTTAATGCTTAATTCAGTTTACTATACTATTTCAGACTAATGTACTCTCTTTTAATGCTCAATTCAGGTTACTATACTATTTCAGACTAATGTATTATCTTTTAATGCTCAATTCAGGTTACTATACTATTTCAGACTAATATACTATCTTTTAATGCTCAATTCAGGTTACTATGCTATTTCAGACTAATGTACTATCTTTTAATGTTCAATTCAGTTTACTATGCTATTTCAGACTAATGTACTATCTTTTAATGCTTAATTCAGTTTATTATACTATTTCAGAATATACTATCTTTTAATGCTCAATTCAGGTTATTATGCTATTTCAGACTAATGTACTATCTTTTAATGCTTAATTCAGTTTATTATACTATTTCAGAATATACTATCTTTTAATGCTCAATTCAGGTTACTATACAATTTCAGACTAATGTACTATCATTCAATGCTCAATTCAAGGAGGTAATGTAGTATCTGCTTTGTTGTCATGATACCATCTTCTCAAACATTACCTCCCCCTTTTATGAGGGGAGGTTCTGTTGTTATGAGACCATCCTTCTAGACATTACTTTTTCCTTTGGGGAGGTAGTATAGTATATGTTCGTTCTTTATGATATCATCCTCCTAGGTATTACACTTACATTATATATACTAGCAAAAATATGCGACCAGTGGAAGCATATATTTACTAGTTATGATAATAATTATTGATCACGGTGATTTTTGCAGAAGAGAAGTAAAATGCAGCATTGAACGCAAAGTGGTTCATTCATGCCACACAAAACCAAAGGCCTATATAATGCTAAAATTATAATTCTAAAATAAATCTAAGATGGCGATAGTTAACAGGTAAAAAATGCAACAAACAAATGTGTCAGAGTAAGGTCACCTTTTGTTTATTTGACCCACTTAAAAGTGAAAAGCGTCCAAACCCTGTTCAAACAAATTGAGTGATGCTCATTGCCTGAAGGAAATGAATAGGTAGTAACTAAACAAAGGACTCTGATTGGTTAAAAGAACTGATTGATCACAGTGACGTTTGTTAAAGTTCACAGAAGATCTCTGAGCAACGCATTAACACTTGCTTTTGTTTAAAACAAAGTTTGCAATCAAATCAAGACAGCCATGAAACGGTAATTATTGTCTGTGGCAGTACAATTTATGAGAATGTAGAATATCATTTAATGACCGTGCATATATAAATATATTAGCATTCTTCAGACACTTCAAACCGGATTGCTTGGGGTTGCTTGAAAATATTGCAGAATCTAGAAAAGAAGGAAAATTCAGCACAGGAGATTGTCTACAAACTTGTATTATTTGGATTATTCGAATTACTGATCTAATCTTGGATGTTATTCTCACAACGTTTCGGCCAATATAACCTCCAACCTTCTTCAGGTGTGTTTTTGAACCTTGGGAATCTTTGTGGCGAACTCGAAAATCGGCACAGAATTTAGAACTGCACCCTTTCCATACAGATTCACAAGTTCAACAAGACACACCCGGAAAGGTCAGAGGTTACATCAGCCAAAATCTTGTGAGAATAATATCCAAGATGAAAACAGAAGTCTGAATAATCCAAATAATCCAAATCATGTAAAAAATTCCAAAACATAAAATGTCTACAAAATGTCAGACTAATACTTTGCACATTGGATGCCAGGGAGACGGTGCCAAGGAGACGGTAGAACAAGAAGTCGACTGCAACAAAAAGAAAGAGAGAAATAAACAAAAATACATCACTATCCACTGAGCAACAACTTATGACGTGTCAACAAAACAAGACTTCAGCTGTGTATTACAAGATGCCAACCAGGGTTATTTTGTGACTGGAATCAAAGAAATGGTCCACCATAGTGCTACAAGGTTAAAGACCCTTTAGAAGGTCTTATTATTTGGATTATTCAGACATATAATCTTTTGGAATTTTTTAGATGAAGATTGATAATTTGTATCATTGGATTTTTCGGATTACTGTTCTCATCCTGGATGTTATTTTCACAACGTTTCGGATTCAGATTCAGATTCTTGAGTTTGTCATTTTTCGACAAGAAGGTCGCAGGTTACATCCAAGATGAGAACAGTAATCCGAAAAATTCAAATAATACAAATTATCAATCTTCATCTCAAAAATTCTAAAACATTATATGTCTGAATGATCCAAATAATACAAATTATCAATCTTCATCTAAAAAATTCTGAAACATTATATGTCTACAAAATGTTGGATTAATACTTTGCACGGTGGATGTCAGGGAGACGGTGCCAACATAAAAAGTCAACCATTTGAGAAAATAACCATTATCAAAAAAAAAAACCCTGAAGATTTTGTGTTACTTCCAGGATCCTCATCTGACATTACCAGAATAATAGGAATAGCAACTTCTGCATTTGGACGTCTAAAAGAAAAGATATGGAACAGGAAGGACATATCAACGCCTCTGAAGTTGATAGTTTCTATTGCTGTATATGCAAGTGAAACATGGACTATAGTCGGAGAGTATGAGAGAAAGTCCAATGTCTTTGAAATGCAATGTTTAAGAACTATCCTTGGAATTACTTTGCAAGATAGATGAAGAAATGCAGATATCAGAAAGATATCAAAGAAGATCCATCAAAAATGTTATTCGGAAAAAGTGATTAACGTGGTTCAGACATGCTTCCCGGCGACCAGACTCCAGCTATGTAAAGAAATCAATTTAAGAAGATTTCATTCAAGAAAAATCAAGGGACGATCACGAAAGAGATGGTTCAACCAGATGAGGGTTGAGATTTGCATGCCGCTCCTGACAGCTGAAAGACTGGCTCAAGACCGTGATAAGTGGTAGTATTTTGTTTTAAAGTGTGTGGTGAAGCTCTTTGGAATATATAAATAAATCATGTCAAGACCTCAAAATCACAAGAAAGTAATACTATTACTATTACTATTAATAATATTATACCCCCACCCCCCACCCCTCAAAAAATGGTGCATATTCCATGCTCCATCACTGGTCAAAATGCATGCACAAAAAAAGAAGTAAAAAAAAATTAAGACCGACTCTGTTTCTCTGAAGCTGAATATTTTTTTCCAACACAGACATTGCTGAAGATGATCTGTAAGAGAAATAAAAAGAACTGAGTTTATTTTTTTAGCCCTGTGAGAGGAAGCTTGTGAGTTTATAGTATCTACCGAGCGACTGATTTAAAAGGTTGCAACTGATGGAAATAAGCATTCAAGTGACCTGGAAGGGCCTAGGTGTGGGGAAGGGGAGAAGATCTCTTGGGAGCTTAAGCTTAAATAAATTAACCTTTTCTCAACCTATAATGGAGTGCGTGGTTGGTGTGATGTATACCGTCATGGACTATGGAATCGACGGTTGGATCCATTCTGTTCAATTATACACTAATAGCATTTTAGGAAATTGCGAGTTCATACGAACTCGCAATTTCCTCCTATAAAGTCCCTTGTTCTGCACACATCTCTTTATACTATCTGGAAATATATACACATATCTAACTTTATATAAATAGAAGTCTTCTTCTTCTTCTTTCTGGTGTTGGCATTAGTTCCCCCAATGTTTGTCTAGTTAGAAATCTTTCTGGAAAGACATCGGAAGGACCACGAGAAGGTTGCCAACATCCCTAAGTGAAAGTGGTACTGTGGAACCGACTGGATTCGAACTTGGAACACCCAGGTCCGTGTCGTTATCCACTTAACCACCGTCACCTCCCATATAAATAGAAGTAATATGTAGTATTACTTATTGTATAATTTTGCCATTAAATTAATTGAATAAAACTATTTAAAATTATAACATACTTTTCGAAAATTACTTTAAAAAGTTACATTTAAACATCATCATCATCATCAGCATCATCATCATAGATTTTTAACGTCTGTTTTACATGTTGGCATGTGTTTGACGGCTTTAAGAAATTAACTTCCAAACTAACTTATCTTTGTCAGGTCTTTATTTATCCCTCTTTCTTTTAAGTGCATCCTTATCACTTCCTCTCATGTTTTCCTTGGCCTTCCCACTTGAACTGATCCTGCTACCTCAACTGTTCTACATCTACTAACCCAAGAACTCTCATCCATTCTTTCAATGTGGTCATACCATGGAAGTCTACTCTTCTGCACACATCTCCCAAAACTGTCCCGATTTAATTTTCCTCTGAGGTCATCAGAACTAAACCTGTTTTTAAGACTCACATTACACATCTATTGTATCATTCTTATATCATTTCTCTCCATGTAACAACTATTCTCAACCTTCACTGGCCAGGTTTCACTTCCATACATCGTCACACTGCGCATTGATGAATTGGCTCATTTTCTTTTTCAGCTGATTGACAAAACGTCTTCTGTTTTTACTAAGAATAGATTTGATAAATTCACATTCACCAGACAATTTTACAGTCAGAACAAATCGGTAATTAACACAGAAATATTCAAAATGAATCAATCAATTTCTTTATTTTGCACTCAGTGATTTTGGGATGCGTTCACACATCTCTGTTCATCCGTCTGTTTAACTGTCACACTTTCATTTGAAATAGCATTTTCATTGGTCTGTCACACTTTCATTTGAAATAGAATTTTCGTTGGTCTTTCACACTTTCATTTTAAATAGCATTTTCATTGGTTTGTCACACTTTAATTTGAAATAGAATTTTCGTTGGTCTGTCCCACTTTCATTTGAAATAGCATTTTCATTGGTCTGTCACACTTTCATTTGAAATAGCATTTTCATTGGTCTGTCACACTTTCATTTGAAATAGAATTTTCGTTGGTCTTTCACACTTTCATTTGAAATAGCATTTTCATTGGTCTGTCACACTTTAATTTGAAATAGAATTTTCGTTGGTCTGTCACACTTTAATTTGAAATAGAATTTTCATTGGTCTGTCCCACTTTCATTTGAAATAGCATTTTCATTGGTCTGTCACACTTTCATTTGAAATAGCATTTTCATTGGTCTGTCACACTTTCATTTGAAATAGCATTTTCATTGGTCTGTCACACTTTCATTTGAAATATCATTTTCATTGGTCTGTTACACTTTCATTTGAAATAGCATTTTCATTGGTCTGTTACACTTTCATTTGAAATAGCATTTTCATTGGTCTGTTACACTTTCATTTG
The DNA here is from genome assembly GCA_963556195.1 of Sepiola atlantica. NCBI lineage: Eukaryota > Metazoa > Mollusca > Cephalopoda > Sepiida > Sepiolidae > Sepiola > Sepiola atlantica. The sequence goes on from OY744515.1 coordinate 82,736,526, forward strand.
AAATAGAATTTTCGTTGGTCTGTCACACTTTAATTTGAAATAGAATTTTCATTGGTCTGTCACACTTTCATTTGAAATAGCATTTTCATTGGTCTGTCACACTTTAATTTGAAATAGAATTTTCGTTGGTCTGTCACACTTTAATTTGAAATAGAATTTTCGTTGGTCTGTCCCACTTTCATTTGAAATAGCATTTTCATTGGTCTGTCACACTTTCATTTGAAATAGAATTTTCGTTGGTCTTTCACACTTTCATTTTAAATAGCATTTTCATTGGTCTGTCACACTTTAATTTGAAATAGAATTTTCGTTGGTCTGTCACACTTTAATTTGAAATAGAATTTTCATTGGTCTGTCCCACTTTCATTTGAAATAGCATTTTCATTGGTCTGTCACACTTTCATTTGAAATAGCATTTTCATTGGTCTGTCACACTTTCATTTGAAATAGCATTTTCATTGGTCTGTCACACTTTCATTTGAAATAGCATTTTCATTGGTCTGTCACACTTTCATTTGAAATAGCATTTTCATTGGTCTGTTACACTTTCATTTGAAATAGCATTTTCATTGGTCTGTTACACTTTCATTTGAAATAGCATTTTCATTGGTCTGTTACACTTTCATTTGAAATAGCATTTTCATCACTGAACGTGCAGATTGAATGGGCGCATCTTATTTTAGATGCGTCCAAGCATCTCTATAAGAGGCATAGTCCGTCGGCACATCACAGTCAAGTTTAAAATCTAACTAAATTCTTAGGGTCTAGTATATATATATATATATATATATATATATATATATATATTTCATGATTTTTGAGGAGTACAACATTTTATTATCACAAGCATTAAGGGAAGACGAGTTTTATCGTTCATGATTAAAAGTTAATCGAGAGAAAAATAAATTTTTTTTAAAGCCAGCCGACCGGTTCGCCCTCTCTTAACAAAGGCTGTGTAGAGGGATTAAAAAAAAGGGGGTGAAAAAAGAGAGTACAGAAAATAAAATAGCGTTATGGTATATGTACAGTGGAGGATGAATCTTAGAGACTGATCACATCTAGTTCTAATAGACATTCCCTTTGTTTACAAAGGGAGGGACGTTTAAGACGAACGTGGATCATCTCCAAGATTTTTAGATGGTATAGTGAGTCCATGATGAAATTCCTAGTGCACGGTGGGTTTTTAAGTAAATGGTCTGTAATGTAATATATATATATATATATATAATATTTGTTTTTATCTACATACGTATACATTTCATCCTTTCAGGAATCGTCAGTGTAGAGTTGGTTATTAATACTGGTCGCCGGACTCAAACCCCAGAACACAAGTCATCTTTCAAACTCAACTTTTGAGGTCTTAGCCCACGCGGCCTTTATCAACAACCCGGTAAATCAGCGAGAGAATAAACCTGTTAAAGGCAGCCGTCGTCAGAGTGTTCGACTGCTGAAGGAGCTTGCATTTAAAGTCATATATATATATATATATATATATATATATATATATATATATATATATATATATATATATATATATAGTTTTCGGATTTTTTTATGTACGCAAAAATTAATGAAATATATATATGTATAATATAAATTTTTTTAAAGCCAAATCGATGCCAAGATTTCTTTCCTTTTTATACAAGAAATCAAATATTTCGATTAACACAGACCTTTTTAAATGAAAATCAGACATTGTTCATTTTATTTTATTTTCCAAATTGTCGATTCCCGATGGCAAAAGTCGAGGTGGCTCAACCTCCCTGCTGTTATATGAAGACTGTTTGTGTAGTAGTAGTAATAGTAGTAGAGAATGCGTATTAAATCCAAGTTCTACTTCGGAAGACAGCGTAAAGTAAAAATATAATTTTTTAAAAAATCAAATCGATGCCAAGATTTCTTTCTTCTTCTAGTAGTAGAGAAGGCGCCTGATTACGCGTGCATATATTAAATCCAAGTTCTACTTTGGAAGTCATTATAAAGTGAAAAGTCTTTTAAAAAAATTATATTTTCACTTTACAATGTCTTCTCTACTACTACTACTACTACTACTACTACTACTACTACTACCCAAATATTGACATTAAACAGAACACTGTCATTTAAACAACATCTAGACAGTGCCAAGGCAAAGACTACTACCTGTGCTGCACTGATATGCTGCCTATCTGGTACCACATGGAGAGCAACTATGGAGACATTGCACATCTCCACTGAGGCCCTGGTCTTCACTGCCGCTGAGTAATGTGCTCCAGTCTGGTGCTGCAGTCCACATGTGAAAAAGCTGGACACTGCCCTCAATGACGCCATACAGACTGTCTCCGGATGCCTGCGAGCCACTCCAACTCAACAACTACCTGTCCTCGCCGGTATTGCTCCAGCTTATATCAGACGAGAAGGAGCCATGCTGGCTATCGCCCAGAAGGCACAGACGAGGGAATCCCATCTTCTCCACAAGATCGTCACGGAAAGACCTCAGCACAAGCGCCTTAAGTCCCAGCGCCCCTTTGCTTTGCAAGCCTAGGAACTGCTCCACACAACACCAACTGACACTAGCAAGGCTTCCTGAGTCAAAGCAAGATGGAGAGAACAGTGGAAGACAGTATAACCATCCATGCTTCACCACTATATCAGGGACCCCACAGATGTCCCTGGGCATCACCTGCCACGAAAGCAGTGGACAACGTTTAATTGCCTAAGGACAGGCGTGCGACACTTTGGCAAGTTGATGAGAAGGTGGGGCCTCACGGATGGTGCCCAATACGAATGTGGTGACTCCCTGCAGATCGTGGAACTCGTCATTACCAGCTGTCCCAAACATCGGCCACCAAATGGCGATCTGGGCCTTACTAACCTGAACGATGAAACTCTGGACTGGCTTGCTGCAACTGAGCTGAAAATCTAAAAACAAATACGCAAGAAGAAGAAGTAACGAAAAGACGAAAATATTTTGTTTTTTTAACGTACTTAAACAGTTTATGAGTTCAGCGTAGGGATCTGTTTTACCTCTCTGTTCTTAAATAGTTCTTAAATTGTCTAAAAACAAATATAAAAAAGACCCATTTTTTATAATAAAAGTAAACGGTTGTCAAAAAAAAACATCTTGACTTATTTTTTATGTTTATTTATTTATTTTTTTTACTGGTAATAAAAAGGTTCAGTTATATGAATGTTGTTCGGTCGACTAAGGGAACACTAAAAATAGTGGAACATTTGTTTCGGTTGTTTATTTTTACGTACTTTTAATTTTGAATAATGAGTCTTTTAAAAGTTTCAAGAAATTCTGATATCGATAAGGACATTGGATCGAAGGTGTTGATTTAAAATCTGCAGTTAGTTTGGTTTTTAGATTAACCATTTAACTGTAATGCCGCAGCACACAACATACCAACAATTTTGCTTTATATCTGTAGAAGTATTTTCGTGTATACAATTAATCTATGGAAGTTTTTAAGCAGTACCAATTATTGATAAACTTGATGGTGATATTTAAGAAATTGCTGCAAATTCAAATGGGAGTTCATGCATCCAATTGATTATATGCCATTTAGATTTGGTGCCATTACGGCAAATAAACATCACAGAACCGGATGTGTAATGGAAGAAAAGGTCTATTGGATCGAATTCTATGAATATCAGATACAAAATAATTGAATAAACTAGACAAGCTAACATATTTTGTACGATTCTATGGATGCTACTGGGGGTTTTAATTTGTAGTTCTATACTTTAATCTAGGATCAGGCGGTAGAGGAGGTATTTATTAAACTAGTTAAACCTAGATGAAGTGCTACAAAAATAAATTAAAATAAATAAATAAGAATAATTGTAGAATAAAAAACAATTGCCCAAATATGAAGTAATAAAATAAATAATCAATTAGCCATATAATTAAGTAACAGAATAAGTAAACAAAATGAAAATAAATGAACAAATGAAAATTATTGTAGAATAAAATAGCCACACATAGAGAAATTTAAGAAAATTCTTCTTTTTTTGACAATTTCACAAGCAGCTGGTTCTCTTAAACAAAAAGTGGCCCCAGGTTAACAAACTTCCTAGCTGGCCTATTTATTATCAGATAGAAAATTAAGTGAATTAAATTATAATTGGGTCAATAACATAGGGGAAGGAAAAAACAGGGTAGTCTGAATCAAGTAGAGTGCTATTTGGGTCTGAATTTGAAAATCGACTGATTTAAATTCATATTTTAGATGTTAAACATTTATTTTTTGTGTAAATATATAGAATTATTTCCAAGAGTTTTTTTTTAATATATTCATCATTACTTATTCTTATGGAATTTCAGTCTTGATTTAAATATGTAAGTTTTGTTAATTTTTTGAATTTTAATTTCTTGCTCCAAAAGTTTACTGAAATATATTTTTTTGTCTTTTTTATGGAAACTTCTATTTGGCGAAATAGTTCACAGACGTTTAGTAATTTGTAATGGAAGAGATTTTTTTTTATTATAGTTTAGGTTTTATAATCCAATGATAAGGAAGTTAAGTAAATTCATAGTTTTTAAGCCCCTCGAATGATCATCAAATGTTTGAGAAATGGGTAACCATATTGTTTGTTTTGTTTTGTTTTGAGCAAGATCAAGCTTTCACATACATTGGTGGGGTGAGTGATCAGAAACTACTATATACATATATAGGTGATTGAAAAACCCCTGAAATAGTTAAAAAAGAATATCCAAGTTATCTTCTTGAGTTATACTAGTTAATGGAGAATGCACTCTTCTGTACCGGAAGTAACAAAAAATTAATTCCACATACATGGAGAACATAGAACCGAATATCATTCTCTTCTTTGGCTCAGACACTTAAGCGATTGAACGTGCTCCAATTGGCTGCCAGCTTAGCATGATTTTCACAAAACTTGAGACTCCCCGGATAGCTCAATTCAAATGTAAGTAATATTTACTTATCTATTACACAATGCATCTCTCTCTATTCTATGACCCCGGCAACACATGTTTTTTTATTGATTGCATTGGAACATTAATGTATTCTTTTCACTTAGTAATTATGTATTTTGGTTTTTTACCCCTTTGTAAATCGCTCTTACATTTGTCTTTGGCAAACTGTCTATGTGAGAATAAATGTGTATATATGTAAATCCAACTGTTTCTTAATTATTACTCTTTTCCCTTTTTATTCCAACCTTTATGTTTGTATTCAAAGGAACGAAACACACAAAATAGTGATGACATGTCTGGGGAAAATACCCGAACATGTGCATCGCTAAAGATGTTTAAGCTTAACAGAGGGTTCTCTGGTGCTCTTGGAAATATACAAAATGTGAGTTTATATCATGTGGCCTGCTTTCAACTACGTTTCCCAAAATAGGGCATGTGACTACCAAAATAATCACATCTGACAACAAAATAACACAACAGTTTTCAGAGCCCCACCCCCCAAAAAATGAAACTGTAAGTAGGAGGATTAAGAAAGAAATTTTAACCGTCTTTGCAATATGAGTGTAAGTATAAAACAAATAATTTAACTCTCATAAGTTACAGAATCTCTTCCCCATAAAACTGTAATAGAAGTAATGTGTCTATCTATATAATAATACACTAAGCCACTTCATGTTCGTACGTACGTTATCACCTTTCACACACATTAAAAAGATGAGATCGTCCGATCAGAATAAAATGGTGATTGGTATTAATCTGATATTGTAAAGGTAAAAAATTCCGACATGAGCTATTTTAAAATGAATTAAAAATTAAAAATCAAATTATATCGTCCTGTCGACTCAAACAAATAAATTTCAAAAAGTGACATTTGCTTTACTGATTTGAAGAATATTTAGGTGACACTTATTTTTACGGTAAGAGACATGTTCGTTATTGAGCTGGCAATGAAAATTATTTTTTACGGAACAAAAAAAGAGTAATTTTATTTTTAATAGAATTATCCCTGACAGATATCTATTATTTCAAAAGAAATATTATTAACAGTAAATTATACAGATTGGTGTAGAAAGCATTGTGGAATTTCCACGTGGTCCCACTAGTTTTCTATTATTGTATCAGTCACAAAATCCAAACAAAACCGTGAGTAGGAAAATTAAGAAACAAATTGTGTTTTAACCGCGTTTGCAATATGAGTGTAAGAACAAAACAAATAATTTAACTCTCATAAGTTATATTTTTTTTAATATTGGGGTCACCATTTATCAAATGTAAAGAAATTTAGTTATTTGGCATTGCTTAACACTGGACGTATATGTCGCAGTTAATCAAAGCTCTCTGCCTCACAGCGCAGTCAACTTGACGCAATTATCACTAATTTCTTCTTTCGACCCATCAACCAAGATATGAAGAACTAAAAAGATCAAAAACACTTCTGATTTTCCTAATTAACGTCATTAGATTGAGATCCACATACTACCAGCTCTTTGTACACTCTAGTTCCCTCTTTTCAATCATGGGTAAAAAAATAGCAACTTGTATTCAATAAATCGTATATAATGAATCGTTTGCAATAGAGGGATGATGATGATGATGATGATGATGATGATGATGATGATGATGATGATGATGATGATGATGATGATGATGATGATGATGATGATCATCATCATCATCATCATCATCATCATCATCATCATCATCACCATCATCACCACCACCGCCACCACAAAAAAAAACATGCAATGGATGAATTAGTGGCCTGGAATTAAATAAATAAAATAAAGCTACTACACAAAAAATGTAATGAAAGCATCACCACCACCATCATGAGCAGCATCACCAGGAGGAGTCGGCATCAGAATCCGTCGTCTTTTGGTTGTCTCTACCAGAACCACAAATCAGTAGAGTGAAAGTGGCAATGTTGCTTCTGCACCATTCCTTTGTATATTCTGGGCTAACCTTTCCCAAATTTGCATGCAACTGCTGAGCCTTACTGCTCTCCGGGTTTGAGGTAAAAACCTGCACACTTGCAGGTTAACAAACAGCTGCGTTCAACAAGGTGAACTGCATGAAGACTAAACAATCCTGGGGCACAATCTTTGTGAGCTCTATGCAGAAGTCTGACTCGATCATCATCATCATCATCATCATCATCATCATCATCATCATCATCATCATCACAACAATAGCAAAAAATACTATAAGCTGCAGTGGCACCAACATCAGTTGGTACTAAAGACAGTGACTCTAGAAGTCTTAGAGGATAGAAAGACCAAGACAGGATAGCATCATCCAGACCTCGACTGAAAGGGTATGGAGTGTACTTATTATCACCCAAATTCAAGAGAAAGCCTCGGCTGTTATCAACAAAAACACGATGGTGATGGAAAGAAGTCGAAAGTACTGGACATCTGAGGAGATTTGGTGTTACTCGGACTCCAGGTAGCACTACCTATTTTTACCAGTAAAGGATCACTGATAATTACTCATGTGAGAACTCCTAGTGAGTAAAATGATGAAGATGATGACAAAGAAGAAGACGACGACAAAGAAGATGACGAATCCAAGAGAATTGAAACTACTGAGTTAAAGGGCAACCAATCAAATTGGAGAAAAGCCTGTTGCTATGCGAACTGAATGAGGAAGGAGTGGGCAAGGAGAAACAGGAGATGGATTTCAGCAGTCGAGGGAACAGCACGTTTCCAAGATTTGCTGCTCACAAAGCAGAAATCGAAAACAATATATCCCCGCACACAAAAAAGTTGGATTCAAGATTTATCGGATGAGAAAAAATACAGTGACGATCTTATCGCTGTCTATCAGACATCACAAGGAAAACTCCAGTCCGACAAAGTTGACCACAATAGACGAAGTCAACATTTTCCTTTCTGGAGACGAGATTACATATATCTCGCCACACTAAAAACTAGTCTGCAAAAGACGGACAGCAGAATCTAAAATTCTGTGATAATATCTTTCACACAGCGATCAACTAACGATTGTTGTTCAGAAATCAAGGGGTCACCGCAAGCTCTCTTTACTCGTTAAACGTGTAAACTACCACACGAAAAACATTATAAAATATATGTCTTATGGAGAATTTCATATTTAATTCGTCCCAACTCTGAACTTTCGTATTTTTTTAATCTTGTCTCATAGATGATTTCATATTTGATCAACCACCACGGTTTTATCAAATCCAGTCCCTCTATTAAGAACTTCCCGAGAGCGGAGAAGAACTTTTCATTTGTTTATTGAATTACGTGTCCTAAAGAAGAAAAAAAATGGGAAATTCCTATTTAGTCCATCCAAAACTATGCTAATTTTTAACTCTGAGTTAATATCCTGACTGATCAACGATCTCGGTCTTAACAAATCCAGCCCCTCTATTAAGAACTCCCCTAGAATGGAGCAGAACTTTTCGTTCATTTCATTTGAAATAATAAACACTTGTTATGCTTGCATAATATCGCCTTTGTTGATTCTTACAAGTGTCTTTTTTTATGTTTATAAATTGTGATCCTAATGTGTCTTGTTTTTCTCTCACACAATTACTTGCTTGTCTCCCTTTGACCGTTTTATTGAAAAAAATAAATGTCGTTTTCACTAACAGTGAGTCTAGCAAGTGACTCACATGCCCCGGATAAAACATAAATGATAAGAGACGTCTGGTGTGAAAGAGGCGGGGAGATACCACTGGTGTCGGCGTACGCTTTTTGTAAGCTTTTTTAAAAGTTTTCAGTTATAACATTTCTGGATCCATGCATTGGTGCCGGGGGTGTTTCCAACCTTACACATTTATAACATTCGTGTCAGAGTTTCACATTTATAACATATTGCTGTCTGACTCCAACTCTTTGCATGAAAAATACTTGCATGTGCGCTTCGAAGAACTACTCCAACAAATTGTATTCATACGCCAAGCCATCCGATTGGTCTTTGGGCCAATTATTCAGTGATAAAAACTGTCTATTTACATCAAGAGAAAATAGTATCAAAAACATGTGACTGCTACAGACCAATAATTAATTTTTCGGCTAACTTTACTACTGATGACAGGAGATTTCATGTCACTGGAGAGCGGGGGTTGGCGTGGGTGATTGTCCATTATTTAATCTTTTCTACATAACTTCTTTATTTTCTTTTTGCTGTTGTTAGTTATTTATTTATTTTCTACAATAAAAACAATAAATAAATAAATTCATCGTAGTTACTTACTCATGCAAGTTGCGTATTTTTTTCCATGAAATTTCACAAATATTTTTCTTCATACTAGCCATAAAATGATAGAATCTAGATAAAGATGGAAATTGACCTATCCAGGTACTGTGCCAACACCACTCGAGGAGCAGGTATAAACTAGTAACAATGATGATGGTGTTTATTTATCTAACTGGCCAATAATTCATCCCTTGTCTAACTTTACTACTGATGACAGGAGAGTTCATGTCATTAGGGGATGGCAAGAGCGATTAAAAATTGTTGTTCATTATTCAATCATTACTTTACAATCTTCTTTTTCCTGTTGTTAGTCAATTACTTTGATATTTTAGTACTAAATATTGACCTGAGGAAGAAAAAAAAATGTGTACAATTACCGATTACTGATGCTTTTTTTAAAATTGGTCTAATTTCAAAAAAAATTATCGGAGGGGAGGGGGGGAGTCCTCCTCAACCCACTGGAAAAGTTTCAGCAGCAGACACCCGTACTTGGCAAGGAAATAATTTTTTTCGGTGTTTTGGTCAGTAATCATTTTTGGCTCATTTCCCTGATTCTAAAACGGTTTTCAGAAGGATTGTGATATTACCTGATTGTTTTTTTTTCCTTTACACGCGAGACTTCTGTTAGTTTCTTGACGGTTGGAAGTTTTTTTGTCTGTTTGCTCTTTAAAGAAATGAATATGGCTCTATCAAATAAAGCTTAACGTGGTGAATCAGATGTAAATGTTCACGGGGAGTTTCTGACAAAGGGGGAAGAATTGCTGTTTTCTGGGTTGGCTGTTGTTTTGAGTTGATGATATGTGGAGATTTTCAGTCCTCTCATAGTATTCATCATCATTCAAATGTCAATCTATCGATCTCATTAATTTTTATTCTCGAGAGTATTCCTTATGAAATCACCCTATTAAAGAGAGATTTACTAAGTGATGAATACGATTAGAACATTACCTTTGTGTGTGTGTGAGAGAGAGCGAGAGAGAGAGAGAGAGAGAGAGACAGAGAGAGAGAGAGAAGAAATATATTTTATATTGTGTAAGTCAAATACATTCAGAACAATTTCCTTGTCTACATAGCCTTTCTCACAGTATTTCTGGTGCAAATGCCGCTGCTGGGGGGGGGGGGAAGTTACATCGATATTTATCTAAGCTGACCCTGTTTTCAATCTAGCTACAGGAAACCCTTATTTTTAGCTGTAGGAAACCATTGACTTTTAGGAAAGGTAGCTTTAAAATAACATTGTTCAACTTCCAGCAATTGACTAGTTCAGCCCTGACAGCAATGGCGGACAGAAAGGAGACGGGAGGGGGGGGGGCGACAGAGCAGTGACCCTGGGCATCCAAATAGGAGGGAGAGGTATCTAATCATATTCAAACTACATCCTTTTCCTATAATATTTCTCAGTACTAGGATTTATACTTGAATCTTATCAACTTCTTCATCCTGCGGGGGTGCTTATACAATATAGGACCCGGAGGCTTCTGCAGTATAGGCACCAGGGGGGGGGGGCGCTTCTACAGTATAGGACCCAAGGGCTTCTGCAGTATATGAACCAGGGATGCTTCTACAATATAAGACCCGGATGCTTCTGCAGAATAGGGACCATGGTGCTTATGCAGTATAGGGACCAGGGCTGCTTCTACAGTATAGGGACCAGGAGTGCGTCTACAGTATAGGACCTAGCACCGGGGGTGCTTCTACAATATAGGACCCGAATGCTTCTACAGAATAGGGACCATGGGTGCTTATGCAGTATAGGCATCGGGCGTGCTTCTACAGTATAGGATCCAGAGGCTTCTGCAGTACAGGGACGGGGGGGGTGCTTCTGCAGTATAGCCACCGGGGCGCTTCTACAGTATAGGACCCAGCACCGGGGGTGCTTCTACAGTATAGGACCCAGCACCGGGGGGGGAGGGGGCTTCGTCAATTTAGGACCCAGAGGCTCTGGCGTTGTCCGGGAGAAAAGTGCTAAATGTCCTAGATAGAGCTACTGTAGTGTTTCTCTTCTGACTATTGTGCAGATGAAAAGGGGGGAGGGGATCGGTAAGAGTGATTTTAGTAGTGCTCTGGAGGCCATCTTGATTTTCTAAATACTCGGCGTTGTCCGGGAGAAAAGTGCTCAATATCCTATTTTGCTTGTGGAGAGGAGGAGGGAGAGCCCCGGGCAACGCCGGGTACCCCTGCTAGTCTTAAATAAAAAACAAACTGCTAGTTTTTTAACCCCTAAAATTTGAAATATTTTTGATACAATAACAAGTCTGCATAACAAAACGTTTTGTTTATTCTGATACAAAATTCTAATTTATTTTTGAACATATAGAAAATTGAACAATTATGTTACCATTTTCATTTGGACAATTCTTAGTCATAAAATAATATCGATTACGAACCTCTGCATTTTTGCTTTTAAATTTTGTTAAAACTTGTTGTTTTTTTGTATAGAAAGAATGTTCAAAGTTTATTTTTTGTGTCAAAAAGTTCTTTGAGTGTAATGAAATTATTAAACAGTTCAGTTATGCTTGGTCCTAGACAATGGTCGATAACAATTAAAACATTGAATGTTATCATAGTTCACCCCAAACAAAGCAGGCCGCCACTGTAGACGTAAGGGGCTACTGAGAATTAGTGTAAGTTGGAGGAGGGGGGGGTCATCCTAAGTTGGGAGCTGTGCAGCGAGATGTCTGTTTACATTAGTTTTAAATTTCTGCATGTCGGTACAGTCGGGGAAACAAAGAGCAGGGAGGGAGTTCCAGAGGCAGGCAACACGAGGAAAGAAGCTATTGGAGTAGAAGGCCCTCCAGCATCTGGGGTCATCCACAGTGAATAGATGGGACTGAGCTGATTGTCGAGTTGGTCTAGTGTATTTGCGTTGAGGGGGCACTAGAGCAGCAAGTTTATCAGAGCATAATCCATTAAAGCAGCAAGTTCATCGGAGCATAATCCACTGAAGTATTTGTGTGAACATGTCCGTATGCACGTTTGTTCATGTGTTCACTGCACTGGTCGTAATCATCCCACACGTTGTGCCGGTTCAAAGATGTTGTTTGATCTCGTCTTAGGGTTGAACAAATACTCTCACATGCCAAGTAAAAACCATGAGTCCAATTTATGAACAAGTAACAAATTTATTTGCTGAATGTTACAAAAGATACTTGTGTCTCTAAGTGGAATGGCAGAGTTGCAAAATAAGATCTCTATATCCTGGCGAAGTTGAAACAAGTCCCTCACAGATGGGCCATCCTGCCTCCACCGGCCCCAAGCTTCAAACTGATCCAGCTATCTCAGCAAACCTCTAACTTCCTGTCATGTCCAGTGGGCCAGCTCTAGTCCTTATCGTCTCCTTCTTCATGCTGACCGGGTCTTTTCACTGGCCATCAGTGGGTCACCAACGCACTTAGCCATTTAAGATCTCAACCTGAGATAACTGTCGGACAGAGAATTATCATGGCGACAATCCATGAACATACCCGCATGGGTCCAGTCTTTTATGAGACACTTAATTCACCTTAATATTCTTCTGGGGTGGCCCAAATCAAACCAAAGATATTTTCACTTTATCTTGTTCCCCTCTTTTTCCTCCGGGGCAAGCATCTAACATTTGCAACGTCCGCCATTCATACACATTACTAAAGAAAATGCAGCCTACTGCATTTTCACACTTGTAAAACAGGCACAAGGATGCAACATTGCGGCTATGGAACAGGGGCTGGAGCTTGGTGGATAGTCAGAGACCTATTAAGTTGGCGACTCTTTTTTGGACCTTGTCTAAGAGGAAGAGACTAGTGGATGATGCACCATCCCAGATGTGGCAACAATACTCCATGCATGGGCGGATGGTGGCTTTATAGAGATATAGGATAATTTTAGGTGTGAGAAGTTTACTAGCACGGTAGAGTGAGCCCATCTTGTTTGCAGCAGCCTTGGCAATGTCTTCAATGTATTTGTTCCAATTCATATTACCTGTGAATGTTAGGCCGAGGAGTTACATTCTGAACCCTTTAAAAAGAATTTTATCTCAGGACAGGAAATACAATTTAAACCAAATGAAATGGCAATAAAATAACTTTGTTTAAATATTTATTTTCAAATAGTTTTGAAATTTTTGTATTGACAAGTTTTATAACACTTACAAAATTCATTATTTACTCAGTTTTTAATGATCATTTTTTAAAAATTATTTATCGTTTTCATTTATAAAATATTTGTCATTTATTTTTAGATTTTTTATTTAATTACTGTTTGTTTATTTCATAATCCTTATTTTAAGTCTTTGATTTTTTTCTGCTAAAAAACACCCGTAATTACATACATCGTAACCAACAATATTTTGTACACAACAAATAGGTCGATATTGTAAGTTAAAACAATCATAATCAGCATTGTTTGACTTTGCAAGTTTTTATTTTAATAACTTCTGTTAAGAAAATTGTTTTCAGATTGTTCACGATCAAAATAATAAATGAATTTTATGTAGAATTTGGTATATTTGGACTGCTGTTCTAATCTTAGGTGTTTTTATCATCACTTCTTCAGGTGTACCTTATCGAACTCGGGAATTTTTCTGTCGAACTCGGGAATCTGGGAAACATTTCGAACAGAACCCTTTATTAAATACATGCTCTCGTTCCTGGGAAGAAGTCTTCAATAATTCGCAATTCTTCATGTCGCCTGCACTGAGGATTGAACTGTCACTTAGAACTGAATTTTACTTAGTACTATATCCATTGTACCACGAGTCCTCGCGGACAATTCTAGTATGAATTTTGGGAGCCTTAAACCTATTCTTACTTTTGATCTAACTACTTATCACTATAGATCACTACTTATCTATTATTTATAATTATAGGTTCCCATATTGTATTGAATTCTATACTAGGTCTGCTTAGTAAGTCATTGTCGCCTAACATATGTGCTGCTTCTTTGAGTCGTCTTACTCTCCACCGTTCTTCTTTATCTATAATTTTTACTTCATCCCATAAAGGTAGATGGTTTCCCTTTTCCTTCCATATGTGGTCAGCCGTACATGACTTTTCGATTTCTCCACGTATTACGGATTTCCGGTGTTCTTCTAGCCTTACCTTTAGTGGACGACATGTCTCACCTTTGTATATTTTTCCACACTTACATGGAATCGCATACACAGTTCTTAGTCATGACTTTTTCTGTAGGGGGTTTGACTCTTACAAGATGAGAACAGTAGTCCGAATATACCAAATTTTACAAATTATCAACCCTCATCTCAAAAATTCCGAAACATAAATGAATTTTAGTCTTTAAAATTCATGAATTTACTTTAGCGCAGCAACATACAACTTAACTATTTATTTTGTATTAATTCTATTTTTTTTTCAATTAATATTAAATTAAGTTCAGTTTCAGTATAAATCGATTGTGTTAGTTTTCATTTTTTTTTTTAATGCAATTTTAAAAGTTTTCTAATACTTAAAAAAAAGCTATTATTCATTATTGAGAGCCTGACTTTTCGGTATGTCTCGCTTGTACCTAAGTGTATGACGTCACATTCGGTTTCAAAGACTTTCTCTTTATGAAGACTACTCTCGTGTTCCAACACTGACCGGGGATATTAAGGAAACCAAAAAGCACAACCCCCAGAAGTAAATTGATCGGAAAGGATCAGGAAATTTCCTTTCACCCAAAATGCTAAGCGTTTATCCAAACTAAAAAATAAAAGTCATTTGGAGGAAGGGGATATACTCACTGATTTCTTTGATTTGCCACAATGTGTGTATGTGTGTGTATATATGTGTGTGTATGTGTGTGTATGTGTGCGTGTATGTATGTGTGTGTGTGTGTTCTTTTACGATTGGGAGGATTGTAGTTTAAAATATAACAAAATATGAAATGACTGACTGATGTACGAATGAACCGAAATGCATTATGGTGGAAGTTAATTTCGTAAAGAAATTAATGTGAAGGGGGAGGGGGATACTCACTGGCTTGTTTGCTTTGCCATGAGGTGTGTAGGGGCGCTTTTATGTTGGGGGGGGGGCTTTGTTTATAGTTTAAAATGTAGAACCAGATCGCAGCCCATAGAAGAGTTTTTCTGACTCCTCTTTTTACATCAAATGATAACTTTCTATCCACGATCTGAAAAATATGCCTAAACAGAACTCTGTTTAATAATGAAAAGAAAATAGTCAGTGAATTAGAAAACAATGATAATCAATAGTGAATTAACGAGATCTCATTTTTCAAATCAATATGCAAATTAGTTTGCCAGAGATATGTCGATCACGTAGACATGCTCAGTATATTAAGAAGCTGTAGTTTTATTTTATAAATGAAATTAGAGTTTTAATCTCACTGTAAGTGTGATGAACTGTGCGACATCGTAAATAGAAACGAGGTTTTATGTATAAATTCTTGATCTAAGCTCTGTCTTCTATTTTTTTCTGAGAATCATTTCTTTTGTGTTTTTTTCTATTATGTGTTGTTGTTTAGCCCAAGTTTGGAACAAGACGAGGCTATACTGTTACAGTATCTGTGAATAATTCCTTTTTCAGTAACAATAATCATAATAATAATGTCATTTGCGTAAATACTATTATGGCATTTAGGTTAAAAATATTGTACAGTGAATGAAAATTAGATTATGAAAAGCACAAGTAGATTCTTTTGTTGATTGTTTCTTTTTAAGAGTATCTTATATCTCACCAGATACAATAAATCATCTTCCTTTTAGAGTGAGGAGATTGTTACTATATATAGATTATTTCATATTCTATTTATAAATCAGTGATTCACCATGGAATTCCCATAAGTTTAACTAGAGTTGATAAAAATCGATAAGTTTTCCAACTGAGTCAGCTAACATATTCTTGCAAAGTGTTTGTGCCAATTTTATTTTTTTATCAATTTTGTGAAAACTTTAGTTATTATAATCAATATTTTATGATAAAAACACGTGTGTGAAACCCAAAATATAAAATGACATATAAGACACTTACGTGGACTTCGCACTAAGATTTG
Organism: Sepiola atlantica; assembly: GCA_963556195.1. Taxonomy (NCBI): domain Eukaryota; kingdom Metazoa; phylum Mollusca; class Cephalopoda; order Sepiida; family Sepiolidae; genus Sepiola; species Sepiola atlantica. The sequence continues at coordinate 82,752,661 of OY744515.1, forward strand.
GGCTAAAAAAAGTGAAGTATGGTTCTGATCGGACACAGGAGGTCATCCTCCCAAGCATTACCTATTAGTTCAGAAGGGGTGATTGGTTTATTGCCAGTCGCCTCTACTGGGGAATGCCAAGAGGTCCTATTCAGACTATTTTTATAATAGAATGCCCCCTCAGGGGAGCTGGATTCCCCACATTAAGAACCAACCTTGTGTCACATCAAGTCTTTTGTGGGAAAGAAAGGTAAATATCTACTTACCCAACCTTCAGGCTAGGATCAAAGCATCGTATCTGTTATGTATATATATTAAAACTAGCGTAAGTTCTTGGAAGCAAACTAATGTAGTGATTGCAAGAGATTAATTGACTTACAAGGAGGTGAAGATAGCTAAGTGATTAACGACACGGACTGACAACCTGGGTGTGCCAAGTTCGAATCCAGTTTGTTCCACAGAAACACTTTTATTTAGGATGTTGGCAACCTTTCTGTGGTCCCTTCCGTAAATACCCAATATCTTTCATACTAGATGAGTTGACTTACAAACGAAGGACTTGGGACTAAAAGTGTTTGTTTTTTCATATAGTTTTAATGGTTGAAAAACTTCCAAGACTATCTATCTATCTATCTATCTCTCTCTCTCTCTCTCTCTCTCTCTCTCTCTCTCTCTCTCTATATATATATATATATATATATATATATATATATATATATATATAGAGAGAGAGAGAGAGAGAGAGAGAAGTAAAAGATGGGAATAAAGATTGTAAACATACAATATCTATTACGTTTTCCGGTTCTTTATATAAATATATATATATATATATATAAAGATAGATGGACGAAGAGTCATAAACATGCACGAATGTCCAAATTTATATCAAACTTCGATTGTTCAATGCAAGGTATATTCTGTAATAATTTTCAAAGATCGAGATCTTATCATCAGAGGAATTATACAGATAGATAAGTTGGCAATAGAAAAGCCAAAATTCAACATTTGAAAAAATATTTTAAAAAATGATGGGTGAAAACAGTTCGTGTAAAAAGATATTGAGTTTGTCCAGGTGGTAATTGTTTCATATTTATTCTATATATATATATATATATATATATATATATATATATATATATATATATATATATATATTCTGTTGGTAACAAAGTTCAATGCAAACAATAGTGGATTTTATAAGTAGGGTAGGCATACAGTAAATGTGCTATTGTAGTGATTGCTGAAGTAAAATTGATGAAAGGAAAAATGCTTTGACGAATAGGTCAAAATGCGGCTAATTAAGAGTAGGATAGACAGAGATAGCCCACAAACACCCACCCCACCACCTCACTACCTCACTTTTGATGGTCTTCTGCCTAATTTATAAATGTATTATATTTAAAAAAAATTTTATTTGTGAATAAATAATTTTTTTAATAGAATATCTTTTTTCTTTTGACAGCTATTTTGATTTATTTCAAAATTTGGGCCAAATAAGTTAATCACTTAATTTATTGAGTTGGTCGGGCAAAAGTCTTTCAGTTGCAAGTCTGTTGTTCAGTAAATGTATACCATTTGTAAGCTCTAAAAAAAAAAAATATCGGTTAATTGTTTTTACACAATATCGAGAAATCCTGATTCCTTATATATAATTGTATAACAGTCTATAGTTTTCTTCGAATTTCCGGCTGGCTTGGCAGGCCGAGAGCAGACTCAAGGTGTTTCCACAAATAATGGCGATAGAGAGGTGCTCGTAAATCCAAGACAATTCGCGATTGTCTCCGGTGTTGTGCTTCATTAATACACCCAGGCTGCCGAGGAAGTCGCGTGTGTCAGAGCCAATCATAATAATTCAAAGTGTTTTCAGATAGAGGAGATGAAACCTTTCTAGACTGAGGCAATTTATTTTTTTGTCCCAATCCAGAACGTTCCTTTTTGGGGGAGCTGTATTTTCTCTACATTAAAAGCCGACCTTGTATCTAACTATTCTCTTGTGGGGAGGCAAGTAAATAGGGGCATTTTTATATAAACGAGAAAATGATTGCTCAATTTATTCAGTGAACGTACAGCAGTTTGTTTTGTGATGTTAATTCATGTTGACTAAACTGAAGCACGTCATAGAAGTGGGTCGTTCATTGTCGGTCAATAATTCTATTGTAGAGTTTGTAAGGTAAAAGGGAGTTTTTGTGTATTCAATTGTGCGAGATGGAAGGAGAGATATTGGCTTATCTGTCCTTGATAGACGGCTGGTATTGATGAAAAATCGCAACATGGTTTGTTTGGTAAGCATTAAACAATTTCACTGAAACCGGAGCAGTTCAAATAAGAAACTCGTTATTTCTTTGCTTGCTTGTCAGTGACTTTAATACTTTTTAAATTAGGTGCAAAATATTTTTATTGGTTAATAAACAATTGACTACCTTTTAATTCTGAATTGGTCATGACACCTGTTTTTTTATGTAGACAGTTATGATGTAAAGAAGGGGAGCTTGTCCCTATCTTAGGTTTCAGACACGAAATGAATTAACAAAACCTCTTTATAACAACAACGAAAAGGGTTTATTCATAAAGGTTACCTATACCGTTTGGTATAGGTGGAAAGAAACTTGGACAGTGTCTGAGATAGGAAAAGGAAATTAAGAGTACTTAGAGCTGCCTGAGGTCTGTCAGCAACTATCTTCAGGCAAAGATAGTAGTTGCTGTGAACGTCCAGTGGACAGATCATGTGACCTGCTTAACCAATCAGCTTATTGGAATTCAATTTCTTTTAATTTTCCTGGATAGGCAAGAAAAGGCAAGGGGACGTCACTGGAAGATGGATATACAGGAAAAGGCGGGAGGACGTCACTAGAAGCTGGATATACAGGAAAAGGCGGGAGGACGTCACTGGAAGCTTGATAGGCAGGAAAAGGCAGGAGGACGTCACTGGAAGCTGGATATACAGGAAAAGGCGGGAGGACGTCACTAGAAGCTGTAAAGGCAAAAAAAAAAAGGCAAGATGGTGTCACTGGAAGCTGGAAAGGCAGGCGGACGTTACTGGAAGCTGAATAGGCAGGAAAGGTAGGAGAACGTCATTGGAAACTTAATAGGCAGGAAAAGGCAGGAAGACGTAACTGGAAGCTGGATAGGCAAGAAACGGTAGGAAGACGTCACTGACAGCTTGATAGGCAGGAAAGGCAGGAGGACGTCACCAAGAGATCAACGTAGACATCCCTAAGGTTAGAAAGGTGCCTCAGTTAGGTCATCGAAATAGACGTTACCAAGGGCTGAAATGGTAAGAGGACATCATCCAGAGATTTATATAGACATTCCTGAGATATTATTCTTATAAAGAAGTAAAGTAACTTATCATTTTGTTATCTAATTTACATATGTGTTTGTGGTGTGTACAGGCACAAATAAGTAAATAAGATAGGCATGCTGAAAAAAGAGAGCCACTCTTTTTTCAAATGATCACAGAGACATTAAGAAATATTACAGAGTGGTTGAATCAATATTAAAGCAAGTGAGAGAAGTACACAGATAACTAAGAGAAAGATGGATGACTTGTTTAGTTAATTATAAATTACGGCTAAATTTAACAATTAAAACATAATTATTTTGAAACATAACTTAATCCCAGAACTGAAGTATGTTTTAGCATTATTTTGTGCTATTCAAGTATATAGGAAAAAAGCCTTAAGGAAACAAGCGTTGATTAACTCACATTAAGTCTAATAATAGATGATAATTTATATGTTAAACGCAATTCTTCAAACAAACTGTCTTAATTCGAAGAAATGTTCGAGGATACTTAGACTTCTTTTATTCTTTAGGAAAACTTTTCGATACTTGTACAGAATTGGCATCCAGAGGATTTCAATTTTTATGAAGTCAGTTCCGAGTATTTAAGGAGAATCTCGAGTCAGTCCCGGAAACGAACGAATCAGTTTAGAATTTGAAAGACACGAAAAAATGTCAAAATACAGATGATACTAAACATGCAAAAGGTTAGGTTAGGGTTAAAAAAAATTTAGCCCCTGAAAAAAAAAAAAACTTGGAAAAACTTCATTAAAACATAAAATAAAATAAATGATAAGAAGGTGGTAAACTACTTCGGCAATTTCCGGAACTGACTCCCTAAGAACTGAAATCCTCTGTGGTCCATTCCTTACAAGTACCGGAAAGTTTTATCAAAGAATAAAAAATTCTATGTATTATCAAACATTAGCCTCCTAAAAAAAAACAACAACTTAAAAAACCTTCTTTAGAAAAGAAAAGGTGGCTTTCAAATGGTAAACTGTTTCGGCAGTTCCGGAATTGAGTCCATAAGAACTGAACTCCTCCGGGTGCCATTCCTTACAAGTACCGAAAAGTTTTATCAAAGAATAAAAGAAGTCTATGTATTATCAAACATTAGCCCCTCAAGAAAAAAATTCACTTAAAAAACCTTCTTCAGAAAAGAAAAGGTGGCTTTCAAATGGTAAACTGCTTCGGCAATTTCCGGGACTGACTCGGGATTCTCCGTCAATACTCGGAACTGATTCCATTAGAACTGAAATCCTTTGGGTGCCCATTATGTACAAGTATCATCTTTTCATTGAAATGAATAAGTAATAATTCAATTACTGTTTATATTTTTTTTGTTTTTAGATAGAAAAAACAACTATAAAGCAAACGTTTTCAAGTATTTTTCTCATTTAATAAACAAAATAAAAAGAGCTTTTCCTTCTGCAACTCTCGCCATTTTGTTCAGACGTCATGGTATTTTCATGGCAAGAAGATTGGGCCATTTGATTAAACAGATGCTGACTAATTGAAGCCCAATTTGTATTCTCTCTCTGCCCCCTCTCTTTCTCTTAACTATTTTAGCGTCAGTTATTTTTCATATGAGACAAAAGATGTGCAAAGGTTTTGCCCGTGATAAAAAAAAGTGTAAAATAGACTGTAAATAAATAAATAGACTATTAAATAGACTATAGTGTTGGAAGCAGCAGCAGCAGTGAGTGTTGTTTTTTACGACCCAACTCTCGATTGAATAAAAGCTCAAATCAGCAGTTTCTTTCCACCGATCACAACACAAGAAATATTCACTTCCGAAAATTTGCACATGCTACAAAACCCAACACACAGCTTTCTTCCTCTTTCTTCTTTTTTCTTTCAGTGACAATATACGTGTGCACAATACAATCTTTCCTAGATCTTTCAGGGCCCCAAAGGCCTCCAGCAGATGTAATGAGAGGCACATACAAACTATTAAACATAGCGACAACATATACACACTGCTAACTGAACTCATGTATACAGTTTATACACGCACTCTCTCACTAACAAAACAGGCACACTAATATACACATATATCTACATGCTTATACTATATACACACACTGTAACACGTAAACATTTAGAGGTAGACTTTTTGTCAGCCAGTCTTTTAACCTCTTCCTTCCCTATTGGGCTCTTAGAGGGCTTACTTTTTGGGCAAGCCTGTTTGGAGTCCAGGTCATTGAACGCTGGTGTTGTTTTTTGTTTTTTGTTTTAAGGCTTGGTTTGTCTTGAAGTGATTCTAGCTTCCTCTCCCTTTTTATTATTATGATTAGCTCTTACATAAAGGGCTTCATGCCTTGTCTGGAGCGAATTCCATGAAAAATATATATAAAATAAAAGAAATTCTGCATACTCAATTTCCCCTTATAGACAAAACACCTTCTTTCACTAAGAACGTTCTTGGACACTTTGAACTTTTGTTCTTTACAAACTCTTTATCTTTCGTTGTCTTAACAAGTTGTCATACATTATTTTTGTATGAATAGACTTTATCATTCTTCCATTTGATAATGTCCTATCTTGTACAATATAAATAAATAGTTTAAAAATAGACTATAAAATAAATAGTTTAAAATAAATTATAAAAGAAATAGTTAAAAATAGACTATAAAATGAAGTTTAAAAAAGACTATAAAATAGACTATAACATAGATTAAAAATAAATAGTGTAAAACATACTATAAACCAAATAGACTATAAAATAGATTAAAATAGACTATAAAATAAATCGGCTATAAAATAGAATATAATAGTTTAAAATAGACTATCAAATAATTAGCTAAAATAGACTATAACATAAATAGTTTAAAAATAAACTATAAAATAAATAGTTAAAAATAGACTATAAAATAAATAGTTTAAAATAGACTATAAAATAATTAGTTAAAATAGACTATAAAATAAATAGTTAAAAATAAATTATAAAATAAATAGTTAAAAATAGACTATAAAATAAATAATTTGAAATAAACTATAAAATAAATAGTTTAAAATAGACTATAACATAAATAGTTAAAAATAGACTATAAAATAAATAGTTTATAAATAATTATAAAATAAATAGTTTATAAATAATTATAAAATAAATAGTTTATAAATAATTATAAAATAAATAGTTTTAAATTTTTTTAGAATAGACTATAACATAGACTATAAAATAAATAGTTAAAAATATGCTTTAAAATAAATAGTTTAAAATAGACTATAAAATAAATAGTTAAAAATAGACTATAAAATAAATAGTTTATAGAAGACTATAAAATAGACTATAAGATAGATTATAAAATAAATAGTTTAAAACAGACTATAAACTAAATAGACTGTAAAATAGTTTAAAAGAGACTATAAAATAAATAGGCTATAAAATAGATTATAAAATAAATAGTTTAAAATAGACTATAAAATAATTAGCTAAAATAAATAGTTAAAATAAATAGTTAAAATAGACTATAAAATAAATAGTTTTAAAAATACTATAAAATAGACTATAACATAGATTATAAAATAAGTAGTTTAAAACAGACTATAAACTAAACAGACTATCAAATTGCTTAAAATAGACTATAAAATAAATAGGCTATAAAATAAACTACAAATTAAATAGTTTAAAATAGACTACAAAATAATTAGTTAAAATAGACTATAAAATAAATAGTTTAAAAAAGACTTTAGAATAGACTATAACATAGACTATACAATAAATAGTTCAAAACAGACTATAAACTAAACAGACTATGAAATAGTTTAAAATAGAATATAAAATAAATAGGCTATAAAATAGATTATAAAAAACGTTTAAATAGACTATAAAATAAACTACAAAATAAATAGTTTAAAATAGACTACAAAATAATTAGTTAAAATAGACTATAAAATAAATAGTTTTAAAAAGACTTTAGAATAGGCTATAACATAGACTATAAAATAAATTGTTTAAAACAGACTATAAGCTAAACAGACTATGAAATAGTTTAAAATAGAATATAAAATAAATAGGCTATAAAATAGATTATAAAAAAACGTTTAAATAGATTATAAAATAAATAGTTTAAAATAAATTATAAAATAAATAGTTTAAAATAGACAATAAAGTTGACTATAAAATAAGTAGTTTAAAATAAATTATGAAAAATAATTAATTACTAGGGGCACGTACACAGAACTGGCCTGTTTTGGTGAAGAGACCGATCACATGTCACAGGACTGACCTGGACGAATTATGAGCAGTGGAAAAACGAATGTTTTTGCTTCGATTATGAAACCGAAAACCATAAAAGAGAAAGGATTTGGAAACATGTTACCACCTCAACAGTCAGACCAAAAAGGAATAAAAGAGGAAGTGAATTTCTGAGTTATGCCTTTCATATGCATAGATGAAAGTTACAATTTTCAAAAACCCTGAAAATATTTTGCATTGATATTAAAGTGGTAATTATGTGAAACTTTGCTAGGAGGGTATTGGAGCATGAAACCATCTGTTTTACTTACTAACTTTATTATGACGAGATGGAAGTACATATATATATATATATATATATATATATATATATATATATATATATATATATATATATAAATTTTTGTGCAATTTAGCTACACAGAGGCTCCCGCGTTTCATCCCCGGGGGAATCTTCAGGCTAAAATTTTAGCCTGAAGATTCCCCCCAGGGATGAAACGCGGGAGCCTCTGTGTAGCTAAATTGCCATAAATATATATATATATATATATATATATATATGTACTTCCATCTCGTCATAATAAAGTTAGTAAGTAAAACAGATGTCTCTTTCTAGCCCCTGAGAGGAAATCATTTTAACTCGTGTAGAGAAGTGAGAAAACAAATAGCATGTCAGAAACAACCCCCTCAGACTTACCTTGTCGCTTTAAATGAATTCGGAAAGAAATAAAAAGTCAACTGTGGTTGTTATTTTTCTTTAAGTCATCAGAAAGGATGATGATAATTTTTGCTAGTATATAACTACAACCCAACCCCCCAAAAATAAATAAATAAAAGGAGATGTTGATCTCTGGGAGGATGGTATCATGACCACAGAACAGATACTACACTGTCCCCCCTCCCAAAAATAAGATGGTAATGCCTGAGAGGATGGTATCATGACCACAGAACAAGTACTACACTGTCCCCCATCCCCAAAATAAGATGATAATGCCTGAGAGGATGGTATCATGACCACAGAACAGACACTACACTGTCCCCCCTCCCAAAAATAAGATGGTAATGCCTTAGAGGATGGTATCATGACCATAGAACAGATACTACACTGTCCCCACAAAGGATGGTATCATGACCACAAAACAGACACTACACTGTCCCCCCCTCCCAAAAATAAGATAGTAATGCCTTAGAGGATGGTATCATGACCATAGAACAGATACTACACTGTCCCCACAAAGGAGGAGATAATGCCTCGTAGGGATGGTATCATAACCAAAGAACAGACACTACACTGTCCCCCATCCTAAAAATAAGATGGTAATGCCTTAGAGGATGATATCATGACAACAGAACAGATACTACACTATACTACCAAAGGAGGAGATAATGCCTCGTAGGGATGGTATCATGACCAAAGAACAGACACTACACTGTCCCCCATCCTAAAAATAAGATGATAATGCCTTAGAGGATGATATCATGACCACAGAACAGATACTACACTGTCCCATCTCCCCAAAATAAGATGGTAATGCCTTAGAGGATAGTATCATGACCACAGAACAGATACTATACTTTACCCCCTCCCAAAAATAAGATGGTAATGCCTTAGAGGATGGTATCATGACCACATAACAGATACTACACTGTACCCCCACCCCAAAATAAGATAGTAATGCCTTAGAAGATAGTATCATGACCTCAGAACAGACACTACACAGTCCCCCCTCCAAAAAATAAGATTGTAATGCCTTAGAGGACGGTATCATGACCACAAAACAGACGCTATACTGTCCCCCCTCCCAAAAATAAGGTGGTTATGCCTTGGAAGATAGTATCATGACAACAGAACAGATACTACACTGTCCCCACAAAGGAGGAGATAATGCCTCATAGGTATGGTATCATGACCACAGAACAGACACTACACTGCCCCCCCTCCCCAAAATAAGATGGTAATGCCTTAGAGGAGGGTATCATGACTATAGAACAGATACTACACTGTCCCCACAAAGGAGGAGATAATGCCCCGTAGGGATAGTATCATGACAATAGAACACACTACACTGCCCCCCTCGCAAAAATAAGATGGTAATGCTTGAGAAGATAGTATCATGACCTCAGAACAGACACTACACTGTCCCCCCTCCGAAAAATAAGACTGTAATGCCTTAGAGGGCGGTATCATGACCACAAAACAGATATTACACTGCCCCCCCCCCTTCCAAAAAATAAGATGGTAATGCATTAGAGAATGGTATCATGACCATAGAATAGATACAATCCTGTCCCCCCTCCCAAAAATAAGATGGTAATTCCTTAGAGGATGGTATCATGACCACAGAACAGATACTACACTATCGCTACAAAGGAGGAGATAATGCCTCGTAGGGATGGTATCATGACCACAGAACAGACACTACATTGTCACCCCTCTCAAAAATAAGATGGTAATTCTTTAGAGGATGGTATCATGACCACAGAGCAGACGTTTCACTGTCGCCCACTTCCAAAAATAAGATTGTAATGCCTTAGAGGATGGTATCATGACCACAAAACAGACATCACACAGTCCCCCCTTCCAAAAATTAGGTGGTAATTCCTTAGAAGATTGTATCATGACCACAGAATAGAAACTACACTGTCCCCCTCTCCCAAAAATAAGATGGTAATGCCTTGAGGATGGTATCATGACCACAGAACAGATGCTACACTGTCCCCACAAAAGAGGAGATAATGTCTCATAGGTATGGTATCATGGCCACAGAACAGATACTACACTGCCCCCCCCTCCCAAAAATAAGATGGTAATGCCTTAGAAGATGGTATCATGACCACAGAACAGATGCTAAATTCTCTCTACAAAGGAGGAGATAATGCCTCGTAGGGACGGTATCATGACCACAGAACAGACACTACACTACTCCACCATCCCAAAAATAAGATGGTAATGCCTTAGAGGATGGTATCATGACTACAGTATAGACACTACACTGTCCCCCTCTCCCAAAAATAAGATTGTGATGCCTTGGAAGATGGTATCATGACCACAGAACAGATACTACACTGTCCCCACAAAGGAGGAGATAATGCCCCATAGGGATGGTATCATGACAACAGAACAGACAGTACACTGCCCCCCTCCCAAAAATAAGATGGTAATGCCTTAGAGGATGGTATCATGACCACAGAACAGATACTACACTTTCCTTTCTTCCATAAATAAGATGGGAATACCTTAGAGGATGGTATCATGACCACAAAACAGACACTACACTGTCCCCACAAAGGAGGAGATAATGCCTCGTAGGGAAGGTATCATGACCACAGGACAGACACTACACTGTCACCCATCTCAAAAATAAGATTGTAATTCTATAGAGGATGGTATCATGACCACAGAACAGACACTACACTGCCCCCCCTCCCAAAAATAAGATGGTAATGCCGTAGAGGATGGTATCATGACAACAGAACAGATACTACACTATCCCCACAAAGGAGGAGATAATGCCTCGTAGGGATGGTATCATGACCACGGAACAGACACTACACTGCCCCCTCTTCCCAAAAATAAGATGGTAATGCCTTAGAGGATGGTATCATGACAACAGAACAGATACTACACTATCCCCACAAAGGAGGAGATAATGCCTCGTAGGGATGGTATCATGACCACAGAACAGACACTACACTGCCCCCCCTCCCAAAAATAATATGGTAATGCCGTAGAGGATGGTATCATGACAACAGAACAGATACTACACTATCCCCACAAAGGAGGAGATAATGCCTCGTAGGGATGGTATCATGACCACGGAACAGACACTACACTGCCCCCTCTTCCCAAAAATAAGATGGTAATGCCTTAGAGGATGGTATCATGACAACAGAACAGATACTACACTATCCCCACAAAGGAGGAGATAATGCCTCGTAGGGATGGTATCATGACCACAGAACAGACACTACACTGACCCCTCTTCCCAAAAATAAGATGGTAATGCCTTAGAGGATGGTATCATGACAACAGAACAGATACTACACTATCCCCACAAAGGAGGAGATAATGCCTCATAGGGATGGTATCATGACCACAGAACAGACACTACACTGACCCCTCTTCCCAAAAATAAGATGGTAATGCCTTAGAGGATGGTATCATGACAACAGAACAGATACTACACTATCCCCACAAAGGAGGAGATAATGCCTCGTAGGGATGGTATCATGACCACAGAACAGACACTACACTGACCCCTCTTCCCAAAAATAAGATGGTAATGCCTTAGAGGATGGTATCATGACAACAGAACAGATACTACACTATCCCCACAAAGGAGGAGATAATGCCTCGTAGGGATGGTATCATGACCACGGAACAGACACTACACTGCCCCCTCTTCCCAAAAATAAGATGGTAATGCCTTAGAGGATGGTATCATGACAACAGAACAGATACTACACTATCCCCACAAAGGAGGAGATAATGCCTCGTAGGGATGGTATCATGACCACAGAACAGACACTACACTGCCCCCCCTCCCAAAAATAAGATGGTAATGCCGTAGAGGATGGTATCATGACAATAGAACAGATACTACACTATCCCCACAAAGGAGGAGATAATGCCTCGTAGGGATGGTATCATGACCACGGAACAGACACTACACTGCCCCCTCTTCCCAAAAATAAGATGGTAATGCCTTAGAGGATGGTATCATGACAACAGAACAGATACTACACTATCCCCACAAAGGAGGAGATAATGCCTCGTAGGGATGGTATCATGACCACAGAACAGACACTACACTGACCCCTCTTCCCAAAAATAAGATGGTAATGCCTTAGAGGATGGTATCATGACAACAGAACAGATACTACACTATCCCCACAAAGGAGGAGATAATGCCTCGTAGGGATGGTATCATGACCACAGAACAGACACTACACTGACCCCTCTTCCCAAAAATAAGATGGTAATGCCTTAGAGGATGGTATCATGACAACAGAACAGATACTACACTATCCCCACAAAGGAGGAGATAATGCCTCGTAGGGATGGTATCATGACCACAGAACAGACACTACACTGACCCCTCTTCCCAAAAATAAGATGGTAATGCCTTAGAGGATGGTATCATGACAACAGAACAGATACTACACTATCCCCACAAAGGAGGAGATAATGCCTCGTAGGGATGGTATCATGACCACAGAACAGACACTACACTGACCCCTCTTCCCAAAAATAAGATGGTAATGCCGTAGAGGATGGTGTCATGAAAACAGAACATATACTACACTACTCTCCTGCATGAATTGTGCATTGAAAAATAGTACATCAGTCTGCAATAGTATACTAAATTGAATTGAGCATTAAAAGATAGTAATAGTATAGTTTCGGCTTCAGATATAGAACTAATAGTATAGTTTCAATTTCAGACCGACAGATACGAAATCTCCATTATTAATAGACATTAATAGACATGAAAAATTAAATTACTGATGTAATTCTATTATTTTATATGAATATTTTAGTAAAATAGCAAGTGTGAACACGAGGGAAACATTATTTTTTTCGTCATTTTTGACGGAGAGTGTAGAATTCACTTTAAGAATTCAAAGTTAGTACATAAATAGGCACCTAATCCATAGAAAATGTAGTTTCAAATCTAAATGATTCTTCTCCCATGTTGTTCCGTATTCTTATAAAGTCAAATAAGGTTTTCATTGTTACACCCCTTTTGAGATAAGATTGTACCATGTAACATATACGAGGAATGGTGAAGAGGTTTAAACAAATCGACTCACACATGAAAGAATATTTACCGACAAGCTGATGTTTGGGTCACGGATGAATAACTGTTCCAGTGAACCAAGAAAGAATCAGCAGATGGATTGCAAATTTACTGCAACTCTTAAACGAAGATGTGCAAACATTTAAGTAATATTTACGCTTGACAGGACATTAGCACTGTAGACCACACATTACCTTTATTATAAGCCAGATGCACTCACACACACACACACACACACACACACACACACACACACACACACACATATATATATATATATATATATCCTTCTGAGGATAAGAGTAAATTCTTTGAAAATCCATGGATTAAAGGGCATTCTCATATTTTATTTTATTCCTTGTTTAAACACCTGATATAATAAACTTGTAAAGTATGTTACTTTACTTCTGTTTCATTACTTCAATATTTCCTATATACTAGTGTACCGGTGTCAAAAATGACGTGAAAAAAATTATGCTTTGTCAGTGTTCAGATCCATTATTTATCTCAATCTTCCTGTTGCATTCGTCTCTTTTTTAAAAAATAAGGGTGGTTGTAAAAGTTATTAAAAATTACAGTACAAAATCAGAAAAATGAGAAGAATTTTCTCAGCTTATCTATTACTTGTCTCTGGAGACTTCCTGTCTATGATGCAGTATCTTGACACGTTGCTCTAATTCTAATGGAATTTTCCACTTTTCTACTTAATCTAGCCTTATGAAAAATACTGTTTTTAACAGTATTTTTATACACCCGCATCTAATATCGTGATATTCTAAGCTGTATTATCACTGTTGTCAACATAGAAGTATGTTTTGATTGAGTTAAACTATTTGTTCGTCTAACATCTTGAAATTTTTAAAAGGGTCCCCAAGGGAACATGAGAGGACAACCATATCTTAAAATTGGGGCAAATTTCAACCATTTTAAGAGCCCTTAATGGGAGCTGAAATGTAAAAAAAATGAACCTTTTTCTAAGTCCATAACTTCAGTCGCATCAGTTTTATTTTTTAAACGATTTTCATCATTCGGGTACTTTTTTTATACTATTGGGTCATCACTTATCAAGGCCAAGAGCCACTTGAGGATAAGGGTTAATGAGATGGTATTTGTAAAGAGATGGTTAATGAGGTGGTATTTGTAAAGAGATGGTTAATGAGGTGGTATTTGTAAAGAGATGGTTAATGAGGTGGTATTTGTAAAGAGATGGTTAATGAGGTGGTATTTGTAAAAAGATGGTTAATGGGGTGGTATTTGTAAAGAGATGGTTAATGAGGTAGTATTTGTAAAGAGATGGTTAATGAGGTGGTATTTGTAAAGAGATGGTTAATGAGGTAGTATTTGTAAGAGGAGTTAGGAGTAGATGGAGTAAGTTCAAAGAACTTCTGCCATTACTAACCAGTAGAGCATTACGACTGTCGACCAAGGAAAGAGTCTATTAAACATGTGTACACACTCAGAGTGAAACCTCGGCAGTGATAGTTGAGAACATGCATTGCATGGAGAGAAATGATATGAAAATGATACAATAGATGTGTAATGTGAGTCTTAAAAACAGGTTTAGTTCTGATGACCTCAGAGAAAGATTAAATCAGAACAGTTTAGGGAGATGTGTGCAGAACAAGAAACTTTGGTGGTATGGCCATTTTGAAAGAATGGATGAGAATTCTTGGGTTAGTTGAGGTAGCAGGGTCAGTTCACAGTAGAAGGCCAAGGCAAAGATGGGAGGAAGTGATAAGGATGCACTTGAGAGAAAGAAGGATAAATACAAACCTGTCCAGAGATGGGTTAGTTTGGAAATCAATTTCTAAAATCCATCCAACATCAGCCAGCATTTAAAATGGACGTTAAATCGAATATGATGATGATGCTGATGCTGATGATGATGATGATGCTGATGCTGCTGCTGCTGTTGATGATGATGAATGATTGTCAATCAAAAGATGAGCAGCAATCAAGGGTATGAAGAATGTTTGATTACTTATGGGTCGATTTATGACAAGTATTTGTTGACATTAGATCTGAAGACGACCATACTGTAATCTGCAGAGAAACAGTCCTGCGGTAATGTGTTCCAGAGACGAGAAACCCTTGCAAAAAATTGGAAATTCCGCCTGATGTTAGGCACATGGAGGAAGATAGGAAAGTCATTTTTAGTTTTAGTCGCAAGACGAGTTCTTGCTGTGAATGTCTTACATACAGGAACCAGATATTGGAGTTGGCGATTACCCTTAAGTATGTTGATATCTGACTTTTTCCAGTTATTAAAGGTTCCACAATATTATGAACCGAATGTTCATCCTGCAAAACATCCAAATAATAATTTTTTTTTTAAATGGATTGTGTGCAGATGGCTTCATGCAGCATTTCCGGTAAAATCAATAAATACAAAAATGTTTATATTTTAATCCAATCAAAAACGTTTATATTTTAATCCAATCAAAAATGTCTCTGGTTAAATACAAAGTTGTGTGTTTCGCAAGACTATGAGATTTTAAAAGGTGACAAAATCCAAAATTAAGCCAGTAGGATTTAGAGATCAGAGCCTGTCCTCCCCCTCCACATCAACTACTCCTCGCACGAAACACCTCAGTTAGCTACCCACTTTTCCCTCCTCATCTCACCAACCCCTGGCGTCGTTATCCAAAGAACACTTAAGTATACTCTACTTCCTCTTTCCTTTTGATCACACCTTATGCTGAACTCTTCTCACACCGATTACCATTAAGCTTTTCGCACTTATATACCAGTCACATGTATGCCCTACTATAAGCAGGCACACTTACGTCTTGCTATAGACAGCCGTACCCTCAAATCACATTCACCACACCCAAAATAGACAATAATCTTTTATTGTCATAAAGATTTCACCCCAGAACATTTTCCTACTTTATTCCAAGATTATATATGAATTTTGTAGGTTTAAATAAATATATATATATATATATATATATATATATATATATATATATATATATATATATATTGCTTATAACTTCTTATTGTGTATTTAATTAACATTGAGGATTAGTTATTTCTGCAAGGTTATACATACTGGGAGATTTATTCCAGCTAGTATTCAACCTCTTCCCTGATTATTCCGGATATTAACGAGATAGACATTCTGAACATTTTTTTACAATTCTAAGTATTTGCGTTCTATCACTGGAACTAAATTTACTAGCCTGAGATGCTTTGTTCACCAATAATTTCCCGTTTTCTATGAGTCTCAGAAACTTTTAGTTCTTTGTGCAGTCTGATAAATCTCGTTTTGCTTTTTCTTATGTTTCTTTCTAAATACCAGTCACTAATTCTTTTTGACAATTGTGATATGTTTTAGTTACTATTTTCAAAATATAAAAATACCTTTTCACTAGTTTATTTCTGTATTGTGTTTAAAATTCCAAATTGAAACGGATACTGAGAAAAAGATAACTTTTTCCCTAATGAATGTAAATTATTTCATTTGAAAGTAAAATTTCACTTTACAAAACTAATGTTGTAAAAAATGAAAATAAAATAGTTTTTAGTATAATTACAAAGAAAACAAATAAACTTAGAGTAGCTTACTCTTTTTTAATTTTTTCCTTCAATTCTGTATACATATATGTGTGTGTGTGTGTGTGTGTGTGTGTGTGTGTGTGTGTGTGTGTGTGTGTGAGATTTCTATACCGAGAATACTCAGAATAATAATAACTGGATGAATTTCAAACTCATATAACTTGAAAAATATTGATCATTTTATGACATTCACTTAATTAAATATAAAAGGTATAATTAAGTAAATAATAAAAAAAAAACTGCCTTATTTTGGACTGGTAATTAAATAAAACATTGAAAGGGAATAGGTTAAAATAAATTTAAATTACATTTGTTTTCATATCCTTTTTAGTAAAATTGAATTACTTTCCAAACATCCTAACACATTAACTCGGCAATTTTCATACCAACCGTGGTTCATCTTGGCATCATTCAGGCAACCTAG
Source organism: Sepiola atlantica (assembly GCA_963556195.1). Classification (NCBI taxonomy): domain Eukaryota; kingdom Metazoa; phylum Mollusca; class Cephalopoda; order Sepiida; family Sepiolidae; genus Sepiola; species Sepiola atlantica. The sequence continues at coordinate 82,769,909 of OY744515.1, forward strand.
GGGTTGACTGTAACAATCAGACCCGTCTTTGTTGGAATGAGGTAGGGTCTAGCTCGGTCTTAGGAGGTGCGCCTTCCTAGGTATTACCTCCTTCTTGAGGAAGGGGGGGATTATTGCCGATCAAATGAGGCGCCCCTACCAGCAAATGCCGACGTTTCCTTTCTTGGGTACTGTTACAAATCAGAGTGCCCCTTTCAGGGGAGCTGATGTTCCCCGGCTTGTGCCACATCTTGTTGTAGTGGGGAAGCAAGTAAACACCTCAACACATTGACTTTTTTCTTTAATTTACCCTCTTTGTTATCCTCGAGTGGCATTTGGACTTTGGTAAGTGGTAACTCATTAGTATTAAAAAACATTTCTGTTTCCACTGTTGGATCGACTGCAACCATATTAGCGTCCTCTAACTTAACAGTCGTAATCTTCTTTCGACACGACTTCTTGATCATCTCTTATCTATTAAACGAATGTTTGAATGAGATTCTTTTCCTTTTCTCATCATGTTTGTACCAAGATGCCTAGGCAGTCTCCATTCTATAATAAAGACCAATGTGTATTCATTTGTATATCAATAAATACATGTACTTCCATCTCGCCACGCAAAAGTTAGCAAGTAAAACACATGCATTTTTCTAGCCCCTGGACAAAATCATTTCAAGTAGTGAGGGGAAGCTAGAAAGCAAATAGCAAGTCAGACAACCACCTTAGACTTATCCCACTGTCTGGAATGAATTTGGAAAAAAATTCTCCCCTTCTATAACAAAAAGTCAACAGTGGGTGTTTTTTTTCTTTAGGTCATCAGAAATGATAATAAAAAATTATATATGAAAAATAAAATTACTGAAGTAATTCTTTGATTTTGTATGAATATTTTAGTAATATATCTAGATAAATAGCGAGTGCGAAGCATAATTTTTTTTGTCAGTTTTGATGAAGGGTGGACACTAGTAATAATTATGATAATAATGAAATCACTGTTTACAGTGCTCTGGGGTGCACTACAACTCATCAAAAGTGCATGTGTATTATTAGTACATAGGATAATATACAATTGTCAGGGGAATGAACAAGGCGTACACAAGTATATTATTATTGGTGACATGCTTAGTTTCTTTCTGTGCAGAAGATTAAAGAGTACTCGGTCACCAAATTATAAAAAAAAGGTGAACTGGCTCTTAAATATATATTCACATACCAAACAAGATTGATATTGGATAGATATGTGAATTTTTACTCTCCCTGTCTCAAGTAGGATCCTTTATTTTAGGTTGACTAGGTCATCCATTCAGTGACTTCTAAGAAAAACAGACATGACACTTTGATACATGACAGCAAGTTTCTCTCCTCTTGATAGAGAAGATTACCTAACTCCTATAGCATAAATGCCTCTCCCACCCAGTCTTATTTAGCACTGACAAAGTAAATGTAACTATTTAAGTCTTCTTTTTTTTTCAAAAGGAAATGTCATGTAAAGAACGGAAATTAAACTATTTTAATTAGTTTTTTTATAGGAAATTCTCAGGAAATAAAGGCAATCAGTTCAATTAGATTTTACTAGCATTATGTAACAAGTAACGAATATCAACAACAGATGGGTAGTGCAACGGCCAACAAGCTGAATATCAACAACCAATAACAGTGCGATTCAAATTGTTGGGGTTGCTTTTTCCTAATACCTGGAGTATAAAAATCATTAAGACATCAGAATCGTCTCCCTGTGAACACCCTCTATTTATAACGATCTCTTTGGTGCGTTCGGAAAGAACTAATCACAGGCTGCCGAGCAAAAGCAGTTTGGCCGACGACGCATGTGTGCTTCTTGTTCTAACTTTCATCGCAGTAAGACACTTCCAGCAACCCCTTGCCTGCTACTATAGACGTTCAGCACGCATGGAGAAGGCCACAAACAGATGTAGCAAAAAGAACAACGGCCAACACCAAGATATTTTCTTTTCATCCAGATGTTTTCACAGAATTATATGAAAGAACTTTGAGAATTGCTATTTGGATGAAAATATAAAAGTTTTATGAGATTATCCAATGGATTTATTTTCTTTATATATGTTTCCTCTTATTGACTCTTACGTGTCGACTCACGGGTATCAAGCCTGATCTATTCTCCCAAACGACTGGGGACATTATCCATAGATAGAAAGACACCCCCATGTTTTGTTTTTGCATTAAGACGAGAATGCATCAAGTTCTAAAAAAAGAAATGAATGATAAAAATGCTATCCATTCATACATCCCAACATGTAGAAAAATTAAAAAAGGAAAATATAAAAATTATAAACGAAAAAAATGGAGAAAAAAAATGTAATTCTACCAAACCATTCTTGCCTATTACAACTTCTTTGTTTTGTCAACACAAGAGTATGTTATCGTTAACACATTAGTCTCGGAAAACTATTTATTGATTCATGGAAAAACGAAACGGAAACAAATTCAAAATGTAAGCCGATTGGATAAACAGGTCACCTGACCTCGCTCACAACTCTGTCTGCAAAAAAAAAAAACGACTCATGACCAATTTAAAATTTAAAAAAAAATGTAATCGAGTGTTTATTAACTAATAGAAACCCTTTCCGCCTGTTGCTTCAGTATATTCAGAGTTATGTCCCTTAAATAAATTCCAAGTTATCGCCGTGATTTATACTAGCCACAGTGAGAATGAATCTTCAGTTTTTGAAGTACAAAAAACACTTGCACATTCGTAGTGCTGGATTCTCTCTTTCCATGCCGTGGGCTGGAGCTAGTACATGGTTACAGACTATCGCTTGGCCCTTCATCGCCTCGATAGAAATTACTTCTTGGTGTTGAGATGGGACCCCCAGACCGCTAGCAATTTACAATATGGCACCTTCTCTGTACAAGTAAGTTGTATATCATGTTACATGCTCAAGATGTAATGTATTATGAATTTTCAATAAATTATAAAGATTTTATGCTTTTTGTACTCTGTTGACAGATCCAATTTTATGTCTGTGTTCTGTATTTGTTAGCGTTGATAAATATATTTTTTTAAATTGTCTTTCGTTTGCTTGTTTTCTTTCCATTCTTTTTTAGCCTCGGGCACCCGATTACACTAAAGTAATGTAACTCCATATAAATCAGCATGGTTGGTGGCATTGGTTCCCCTGGAATCAGGTACTTACAGATGTTCAGCCGGCTTCCTTCAAAGAAGGAAGTTTCTAGGCAATATCAAATGTACAAACGATCCCCAGTTGCGTGTGTATCCTGCTCAGGTGAGATAATTTTAACAACGTTAGTTTTTGCAGTTATTTTTTACAGAAAGGTGTCGCTGTACTCTCATATACATAAATGGTCACCCATCTGTGACAGACCAGGCTCAACATTACTTAACTTTGGTGACAAGAACCAGTGTATCAATGTGCTCACGCTGTATATTACAGGTAGGATCACATGAAAGTTGCCAATATCCATAAGTGAAAGTGGCGCTATGGAATTGACTGGATTCGAACTTGGCACGCCTAGGTCTTCAGTCCATGTCGTTATTCACTGCACCACGGCAACCTCCCGGTTGCATTAAAACCAGCCATTTACTGATCTCTTTCTAATGAAGATCATCTGTTTAGCTAGGCATACGAATTCCTGCAAATAAAGGTGTATATTTCGTTAGTAAAACAAAACCTTGGCATGGCCGATGCCAGAAGCTATTATATATATTCTTTTCTTTTCCAGGTCTTTTTGATTCCGCTAAAGGAACACGTGTGCAACTGTTGAATTTTCCACTGCATTTAGTACAGCCTCGGAACAATACAGCTGTGCCTAATTTACAGGTACAATGTGTTGTGCTGCACATAGTATTGGATGCGAATGATTAAATTGGCCCCCCAGCAAGGAAGACTCAGTCGGTGGATTAATATGCCAAAAGAAAACACAAAGTAAGAATAAAACACAAAGAAAGAATTTTAAAAAAGATAAAGATAGAATAAGCTAAAAATAATAATAAAAAAACGGAATATTTGGTTTTTTGTAAAATAATAAAGAGTTGATTTATTTTTACTAACAAATACAAAATGGCTCTACTGCAATACTTACTCGATTATCTACATTATCTATGAGTAATGGAGATTTGGTACCTGTCTGTCTGAAACCGAAACAATTTTATTACTTCTATATCTGAAGCCGAATCTATACTATCACTATCTTTTAATGCTCATTTCAGCGAACTATACTATTTCAGACTAATATACTATATGTTAATGCTCAATTCAGTGTACTACACAATTTCAGACTAATATACTATCTTTTAATGCTCAATTCAGTGAACTATACTATTTCAGACTAATGTACTATCTTTTAATGCTCAATTCAGTTTACTAGACTATTTCAGACTAATATACTATCTTTTAATGCTCAATTCAGTGTACTATACTATTTCAGACTAATGTACCATCTTTTAATGCTCAATTCAGTGAACTATACTATTTCAGACTAATGTACTATCTTTTAATGACCAATTCAGTGTACTATACTATTTCAGATAATATACTATCTTTTAATGCTCAATTCAGGTTACTATATCATTTCAGACTAATATACTATCTTTTAATGCTCAATTCAGTGAACTATACTATTTCAAACTAATGTACTATCTTTTAATGCTCAATTCAGTGTACTATACAATTTCAGACTATTGTACTATCTTTTAATGCTCAATTCAGTGTACTATACAATTTCAGACTATTGTACTATCTTTTAATGCTCAATTCAGTGAACTATACTATTTCAGACTAATGTACTATCTTTTAATGCTCAATTCAGTTTACTAGACTATTTCAGACTTATGTACTATCTTTTAATGCTCAATTCAGTGAACTATACAATTTCAGACTAATGTACTATCTTTTAATGCTCAATTCAGTGTACTATACTATTTCAGACTAATATACTATCTTTTAATGCTCAATTCAGTTTACTAGACTATTTCAGACTAATGTACTATCTTTTAATGCTCAATTCAGGTTACTATACAATTTCAGACTAATGTACTATATGTTAATGCTCAATTCAGTGTACTATACAATTTCAGACTAATATACTATCTTTTAATGCTCAATTCAGTTTACTATACTATTTCAGACTAATGTAATATATGTTAATGCTCAATTCAGTGTACTATACAATTTCAGACTAATATACTATCTTTTAATGCTCAATTCAGTGAACTATACTATTTCAGACTAATGTACTATTTTTTAATGCTCAATTCAGGTTACTATACTATTTCAGACTTATGTACTATCTTTTAATGCTCAATTCAGGTTACTATACAATTTCAGACTAAGGTACCATCTTTTAATGCTCAATTCAGTGTACTATACTATTTCAGACTAATGCACTATCTTTTAATGCTCAATTCAGTGAACTAGACTATTTCAGACTAATGTACTATCTTTTAATGCTCAATTCAGGTTACTATACAATTTCAGACTAATGTACCATCTTTTAATGCTCAATTCAGTGTACTATACTATTTCAGACTAATATACTATCTTTTAATGCTCAATTCAGTTTACTATACTATTTCAGACTAATGTACTATCTTTTAATGCTCAATTCAGGTTACTATACAATTTCAGACTAATGTACCATCTTTTAATGCTCAATTCAGTGTACTATACTATTTCAGACTAATATACTATCTTTTAATGCTCAATTCAGTGTACTATACAATTTTAGACTAATGCACTATCTTTTAATGCTCAATTCAGAAGCATTAAAATATAGTACATTAGTCGTAAATTGTATAGTACACTGAATTGAGCATTAAAAGATAGTGTTGTATCTGTTCTGTTGTTATGATACCATCCTCCCAGCCAGGCATTACCTCTTCTTATTTAGAAGGGAGGGAAGTATTGTAGTATCTATACTGTTACCATGGTACCATCCTCCCAGGTATTACCTTTTTTTTTCATTTTATTTCATTTTTTTATTTTAAGGGGGTAGTGCAGCATTTGTTCTGTGATACCATCCTCTCAGGAATTATCTTCTCATTTTTGTTTTAGTGTAGATCTGTTCGGTTGTCATGATACCATCCTCCGAGGCATTAACTTCTTTTTTGATGAGTGGGGTAGGGGGAAAGTGTAGTATCTGTTCTGTTGTCATAAGACTGTAGCAATTATATGATTACAATCTATTTTCCTTTGCGCTAATTTATCCTCACTCACGGAGTGATTAATACATTATTCAATCAGAACATTTTTGTGTGGGATGCACTTCCACCAAACTTTTTCATTCCATTTTCCCATACTTTTATAAGTCAGTGTTTAAACGTCAAGGTGACAAGACGAGATGTTCCTGTCTCACCCCTAAGCCACAACTTGAGCTAGCGCAAGATGAATGACCCAGACTCAACCTATGTTTCGAGTACACGTGCGTCTACCAACTCAACATATATTTATATTCTTGCCCACATAACTCTTTCAATTGTTGATGAAACTGTACGAACAAAATTGATTTAAATTGTAATGAAGTAGTTTGTCCTTACAACCAAACTACAGTAACCCATTTTTCTTCCTACAAAACAAGGCCTAATCACGTTGACATACCGGTTACCGTTAGATCACCAAAGTTAAGCGACGTTGAACCTGGACAGTACAAAATGGGTGACCATTTGGGAATACTAGGTGTTCTATGTGGCCTGGAGAGGACATGCGCTCCACCAGGTTCTATCATGCCTGACTCCCCGACGATGTCTCTTGACGTTATGGGATATGGATGGATGGAAACAAAGCCTACAGGATGAATATTTATGCAACCTTCAACAATTCGCAACCCTTCTTCTTCATCTACAAGACCACCCTCCCAGACATTATCTCCTCCTTAATGTAATATATGTTCATTCGTCATGATCTTCTTCTTCTTTCATGTGAATCAGATGATTCTGGTGTTGGCATTAGTTTCTCCGATGTTTTTCTAGTTAGAAATCTTTCTGGAAAGACATTGGATACTTACGGGAAGGACCACGAAAAGGTTGCCAACATCCCTAAGTGAAAGTGGTACTGTGGAACCGACTGGATTCGAACTTGGAACAGTCTGTGTCGTTATCCACTTAACCACCGTCACCTCCTATTCGTCATGATAACATCCTCCTAGTCATTACCTCCTCCTTTGGAGGAGAGGCAGTGTAGTATATGTTTGTTCGTCCTATATTCTAGCAAAAAATATTATTGCTAGTCTTTATAGCAAAGTTGTAGTTCCTTTCTGTTCGTTTGTTAACAAACTACTTCTAGAGTTTTGAAGTTAGAGCCCCTTAACCATATATATTCTGAAAGTGTATTTGGATGAGTATATACATCGTTTTATTGTATTTATAATTTGAAAACGAAGATAGGCCCCCATGACCACATATATCCAAAGTACTTGGACATGTATATTTCATTTGGTACCGATGCAACATTCGCTCTAGGCATGTTGAGCAGACTTTCTCTGAATAGGGAATATTAAATTCACAAGCACTCCCCAGTTGTATGTATATCCCAGTCAGGGGAGATAACAACATTAGTTTTACAGTTTTTTTTTCTTTTGTAGAGACGTATCATCGTTCTCCCACATTCAGTACCTGATATTCCCAAATAGTCACTCATCTGATACTGACGAGGCTCAACGTTGCTTAACTTTGTTGATCTAACAAGAACCAGTGTGTCAATGTGATTATGCCGTGAAGTGGAATGAGTGAAAAAGACTATGCTAGGACATTACAAGTATATGTATATGCCATTTTTACTGCTGATTTAGCATTATTAGACTGGGCTTACAATCAAGAGAGCCGGAGAAACCAAGATTATAGGTTATTAGAGCATCTTATAATTAAAACAAAATCTGATTTTCATAAAAGAGATCTGTGCATAGGATGTAAACACAGCGTAACCGATTCCATAGTATGCGATGGTATCCATTAAGCCAATCATGATCTCTTCCCGAAAAAAGATGAATATAAACAGGAGAGGTAAATAAAAATGTAGCTGAGTGGTGTTGATGCTTACTCTCTTGTCTATTAACAAATGCAACCTAAAAATCTGTAGTTGTCAAAAAAAACAAAAGAAAACAAATGGACAACAAGTTCCCCCGTAAAGTCAAATCATGCTTAGGGCTGTGACAATGTGGTATTTCCTGAGCTATGCTTTCTGAAACTCTGATTCCTGGCAGGGCCATCCATGGTGAACAGGTTTGGCCCAACTAACAGGGCCCTTTTTTAAATTTTTATTCACCCCAAACAAAGCATACTTTTGTAGAGACCAAATTTATAGAGGGTTACCTGTGTGAGGAGTTGGACATAAACCCCTTTAACCATCGAATAATAAATAACACCCTACCTGAGAGTTCATCATTCAAAATTTTTTTCTTTATTTTTTTCTTTTTTTTTTTTTAAATGAAACAGAAAACACCACTTTATCAAGGCCGAGGCCACCCGTGGACAAGTGTTAATGTGATTTCTATTTATCCACCCTCCAGGAGATTAGACACAAGTGTCATGTGGGTTTGATGGAAGCGTTTTCAGTGGAATGACTTGGATTTGAACCTGGCACACCCAGGTTCTCAGTCCACGTCGATACCAACTAAGCCACTGTGCCATCATTCAAACTCCTCGGCCTAACTTTCACAGATAAAATAAATTGGAACAAATATACTGAAGACATTGTCAGGGCTGCTGCAAAGGTGGGCTCCCTCTACCATGCTAGTAAACTCCTCACACCTGACATTATCCTATATCTCTACAAAGCCACCATCCACCCATGCATGGAGTATTGTTGCCACATATTGGCTGGTGTATCATCCACTAGTCTCTACCTTTTAGACAAGGTCCAAAAAAGAGTTGACAACTTATTAGGTCCCTCACTATCCACCAAGCTCCAGCCCCTATCCCACCACCGCAATGTTGCTTCTTTGTGCTTGTTTTACAAGTACTTCAATGGATTGTGCTCTGATGAACTTACTGCTCTGGTGCCCCCACGACGCAAATTCACTAGACCAACCCGACAATCTGCCAAATCCCATCCGTTCACTGTGGAGGTCCCCAGATGCCGAAGAACTTTCTACTCCAAAAGCTTCTTTCCTTGTGCTGCAGGACTCTGGAACTCCCTCCCTGCTCCCTGTTTTCCTGACGGTACTGACATGCAGAAATTTAAAAAAAATTTAGGTTAGATTTATTTTCACAGCAAATCAATAAATCATACAGCAACAAGGCAGTTTTCAAAAACTAGATCTGTTAACCAGTTAAGTTTTTTTTGCTCACAGAATAGAAAGAAAGTTTTTGTCTGTGGGGTTTTCCATTTCATTCTGTTCAGCTAAAACTCATGGGAAAAATTCGAAGGATGCATCTTTTCAAAGAATTAAATTGTTTGTTGACTATCCAATTCTCACTTGTTATTATTGTGCCATGTTATTGGAAATATAATAACATACTTCACTACAATTTATTTTTTTAATTACTTAGCCTGACCAAGACTATGTAATATGAAATATTTTTAAAAAATCACCTAAAAATAAAAATCAGCAACTAATATTTTAGATTGAAGAATATAATAGGAGTTATCTACTTTACAACTAAAATTTGATTTCTTTTTTTTGTATGAGTTAAGAATGTGCAAACAAATAAAAATTAAAAACTAAAATTTCATGTTTTTGGAATAAGTTGTCAGTCTACTGAGGCTTATTATAACGGTCATCTCTAAACGCATATACCATACACTGGACAAGGTAGGTGAAGCTAGGTCAGTAGCGCTTGATGTATCCACAGCCTTTGACAGGGTCTGGCATAAAGGTCTTCTACTAAAAATTAATTCATATGGTATTACTGGACGAATATTTAATATAATTAGATCCTTTCTATCCAAAAGAAAGATCCAGGTTGTCCTCGGTAGCCGTTGATCCAAACAACATGACATAAATGCAGGTGTACCCCAGGGATCGATCCTTGCACCTTTACTGTTCCAGATTTTCATAAACGACCCCCCTGATGACATTGTGTCTGAGATTGGTATATTTGCTGACGACACCACGCTCTACCCTCATCATGTGGGTAAAAAACGAAGCAATGGCTGAATCTTTAGAAAGTGACCTCCAGTCTGTAGTGGAATGAAGTCATAAATAAACAGTAATATTTAATGCTGCTAAAACAAAGCTCCTTTCCTTCAACAACTACAAGAAAAATCTTCAACCACCGATTGGCATGGACAAATAACACCCCACCTGAGAGTCCAATGTTCAAACTCTTCGGCCTAACATTCACAGGTAACAGGAATTGGAACAAATACATAGAAGACATTGCCAAGACTGCTGCATAAAAGTTGGCTCCCTCTACCGTGCTAGAAAACTTCTCACACCTGACAGTATCCTATATCTCTACAAAGCCACCATCCGCCCATGCATGGGGTATTGTTGCCACATCTGGGCCGGTGCATCATCTATTAGTCCCTCCCTCCTTGACAAGGTCCAAAAAAGAGTCGCCAACCTAATAGGTCCCTCACTGTCAACCAAGCTCCAGTCCCTGTCCAATCGCTGCAATGTAGCATCCATGTGCTTGTTTTACAAATACTTCAATGGATTATGCTCCGATGAACTGGCTACTCTGGTGCCCCTCGACGTAAATTCACTAGACCAACTCGACAATCAGCTAAAATCCATCCATTCACTGTGGAGGTCCCCAGATGCCGGAGAGCTTTCTACTCCAATAGCTTCTTTCCTCGTGCTGCTGGTCTCTGGAACCCCCTCCCTGCCCCCTGTTTTCCCGACGGTACTGACATGCAGAAACTTAAAACTAATGTAAACAGACATCTCGCTGCGCAGCTCCCAATTTAGGTTGACCCCCCCAAACTTTCTCCCTTTTTTCTAAGTAGCCTCTTACGTCTACTGTGGCGTCCTGCCTTTTTTGGGGGTGAACTATGTTAAAAAAAAAAATAGCGTGAATCAGTTTAAGATGAGGTTGGATGAATTCAGAGAAAGTGGTAGGAGGGAGAAATTGAGGGGGCACTTTTGGGAGTTGTCAAATGAAATATTTAACAGAATTTGATCTGGATATCGATACTGTACTAAGAGTTTAATTTTTTTTTTAACAGTTGAATTGAGAAGATAGTTAAAGGGGAGATGCCCAAAGGAGGCATAACAAACAAATAAATAAATAACAAGATCCTCTATGCACCAATCTCTAAACTAAACTATTTTTAAAAGGAAAAATAAAATGGTTGTTTCAATGATGCCTACAAAAATTCATTTATCAAAATCAGCCTTCTAAAGTTAAAGATGCACCAAACCTCTCTTCATATAAAGTTAGGTGTATGTATATGTTTATATATTTGTATGTGTAGGATTCACTAATAAACTAATTAACCGATCATTATGATTTTTGGAACACAGTTGATAGGTGTAAGGAGTTGTAGTGTAAGTATATGTCATTTAATTTAGTTTTATGCAAAGGGGACAAAGAGGGGATGAAAACCCTTTCTGAAAATTCAGATATCTCCAATTTTTATGAAAGGGACCTGCACCTATTTCCGGTGGGCTTTTCCGAGGCCACAACACCATAAGTACAGATACAGCTAATAGACTAACTGTGTGCACTTTATTTTTGACATTCAACAAACACCCACATTATCCAAATCCACTTTATCAACCAATAATGAAAATGAAAAATAATTTTTAAAAAACGACCAAACCAGGCGCCCCCAGAAAACAATCAAATCGCCTCCTCCCTTGTGGCTCTCTTTCACAAATATTTGCAGATCTAGAACAAACCTCGATGATGTAGAATCCTTCCGTCACGTAAATCCCTAGAAAAGTTGTCAAACTTGTAATCTCACCCTGTTAGAACAGAAAACGACCCAGACTAGTCATGCAAAACTGAATGACAAACAAGTATCCTCATGTTGACCAGATAAACAGAATGACAGATAGAGGGTGGGACAACGTTCCTAGCCAGGAAGCAAACTAAATACTGGGAGTCTTTGAGGTTTTCCTGCAATGGTATCTCTGCGCCTGATTAATAAGAAAAGGAAGTGCAAGCCGAACAATTTACTACGCCGTATAGTCTGATTGGCTATTGTGTGACCAAAACAACCTAGATATCCTAGCACTATGCAAAACTAATCTAAACTACTCAATCCCTAATTAATTTGATATACCAGGTTACCTCCTATTTTGCGGCAAAGACTCAGACAAACATATGCACATGATCGGAGTCTATATCCATAACACCCTTCGCTTAACTAGAGAACTAGTCTAGAATCCAAAGATCAGGCCTACATGCGCTTTCAATTAACCATATATTAGTTATCTATATTTTCTCAATTGTTCCAACTCGACTCAGGACTGTACCTGAATTGACTACATCTCTACGTATCAACACAGCCCTTTCCTCCGATCTGAGCACTCAAGTCCATGTGTTTGGGGACTTAAATGATGTTTACTACAGCGATTGGCTCGGTTTCTCGACCTCTACACATCCAGCTGGTAATAATAGTCATAGCTTCTTGATTGCCCATTCCCTATGCAAACCGTCACCTTTCCGATCCACCTCCCAGATCGCTTCTCAATATGTTCCTGACAACACTGTCTGAGGCTTGTGTGACAGAATCCCATGGCCTATTCGGCAATGCTGATCATCTTGTAATAATGGTTTATATCACCATAGACCCCAGACCCCAAACAGAAGCTCCGTTGCTCAAAACAAGCAGATTTTACCAACGTGCTGATTGGATGCACCTTGGAGCAAAATCTTCACTCTCCCTGCTGAACATTGTGATGGGGAGGTAATTGTGTAGGGGAGGTAATTGAATGGTAAAAGCAGGCATAGAAGCATATGCCCCATGCGGAAATTCCATAGCAAGCTTCACTCTCTCCAATGGTTCACTTCGACCTGTCCAGTTGCTATTGTGAATAGGCAGCAAGTATTCTGCCGTTTCAACCGCCATAAGTCAACTGAAAATAGATAAACATTTGTAGCATCAAGAATACACTGTAAGCAGGTAACATCCGCAGCTAAGAGTAAGAATGCCGATATGACTAGAATTCGCATTGTATCTAAAAAATTAGAGACTCGTGATTTCTGGAAAATCCATGATAATGTGGTGAATAAGGGTCAATCTACAATTTCAACACCATCCAACCACCATGAAGTCACTTCTACGACAATGGATAAGGCTGATATGTTTTCCCAGCAGTTTGTGCCAACGTTTCACCCTGAACTCCACAAACTAACCCCTTCCTAATTTTTTGTACCGCACTAACCCTAACCCCTTCCTATTTTTTTTTACCGCACTAACCCTAACCCCTTTGTGACATGATGAACTCTTCAATTAATAAGAGTTCTCTCCCCCTTGTATTAATATCGGTGTAGTTCTCCAATATGGCTGAAACAATAAACATGGTAAATCTATACCTCGTGTTATCGTTCGTTACTTATGACTAACAAGTAAAATAAAACATCTCATGGTGGCAGCGGTAAAAGAAACCAAACGGACGAGAAGTCACAGAAAAGAATCAAGATAACCTCACACAGTGAGTAAATTGAAAAAAAAAAAGAATTTCCTTCTTTCTAAAACGAGAAAAAACAAAGGAAGCGCGAAAAAAAAAAAAAAAAAAAAAAAAAAAAATGGCGTCTTCAAATATAACATTACCCGTTCTAGACTGGTCGAACGAGAACAAGCACGAGGCATACAGCGAATGGGTGGATTTTATGTCCTCGTATTTCATAATCAACAATGTTGAAGAAAAGTTGAAATACAACTACATTTTGCTCAGCACCGGACCAAAAGGTCGTGAACTTTAAAAAAATGCTCAGCTTACAAATGAGCAGAAAGAAAACTCCGAGAATATATTTTTAATATTCGAATCCCACATGATTCAAAAACCAAACAAATGGGTCGAACGTTTGGAATTCACGTCAATGCGACAAAATGAAGACACAGTGGACGACTACCTAGTCAAGCTCAAAACTAAAGCCGACAGATGTGACTTCGGAAATAATAAAGACGAACGCATCTTAGAACAAATTATTAAAGGGCTCAGGAGCGCTGAGGAAAGAAGAAACCTAATTGCAAAACCAGACCTAACCCTCAAATCAGCCATAGAAAGCGTTAGAGCATATGAAATCACAACAAAAGATAACTCTCGATACAAGGACGCTAACGAAGGGAGAAATGGGGTGTATCACGAAGTATCCGTGAAAAACAAACCCTGCACGAGATGTGGTAAACACCACAGGAAAAGGAAAGAAGACTGCTACGCCTTCAACAAAACGTGCAGAAGGTGCAACGGTTTACACCACTTCAAGGAATACTGCCTAACAAATATGCAAGGCCGGAGAGACTCGAGAGATACTTCTTGCAAAAACAAAATAAGGCAAGAAAATAGCTCATATAAAGCTAAAAAACAAAACCCCCCAAACGGATACAAAAAGCAGAGTTTCCAAAAAAAAAGAATAAATACAACGTCAAAGGAAGACAACGAAACAGACCAAGACGACGATTTATACCTATACGCAATAAATGCAGAGAACGACGACCGTGAAGAAATTTTCGCGAACATAGACTGTGAGGATATAGAAAATAACGAACATAAAATAAAAATGAAGGTCGACACAGGGGCAAACGGAAATATTCTACCTGTTAGAATCTATAAAAAAATGTATCCACAAAATGGCGACAGAAAAATAAATAAACAAACGAATGGTCAAAGGGAACTAACTCATGGACATAAAAAACAAGAGTTAACTACCTTGTGGGCTGCGAATGGTACGAAGATAAACCATTATGGAGCAATAATTTTAAAGATCAAACACAAAAACTCTGCAACTATCAGAGCAAAATTTTTCGTGTGTGATAGCGATGTAACCATACTGGGCCTAAGACCAAGCATCCGACTAGGTTTAGTAACCGTCAACTGCAGCATAACAAAAGGGCACTCACCAAAACAAATTGAAAATATGGAAAACCTCGCTGAGGAATACCCTGACAGATTCCAAGGGATAGGGAAATTCCAAGGCGTTCAAAAAATACATCTTACCGAAGATGCAATACCGGTAGTACAACCGCCAAGAAAATTCCCAGTGCACCTCAGAGACGAACTAAAACAAGAATTACACAAAATGGAACACCTGGGTGTAATAAAAAAGGTTACAGAGCCCACAGAATGGGTCAACGCCATCGCATGCAGCAGAAAGAAAAATGGAAACCTACGGATTTGTCTAGACCCCAAACCGTTAAATAAATACATAATAAGGACACACCATAAAACGCCAACACTAGAAGAAATTTCACACAAATTGACGGGTGCCAAACACTTTTCGAAACTGGATGCAAAACATGGCTACTGGGCAATACAACTTGAAAAGGAATCAAGCTTACTCACCTGTTTCAACACTCCGTTCGGGAGATACAGATATTTGAGATGTCCGTTTGGCCTAAAGATGTCGCAAGACATTTTCCAACAAAAAATGGACCAAATATTGGAACCATGCAAAGGAGCCATAGGTATATCAGATGATATATGCGTGTATGGCAGAACAATACAGGAGCATGATCAAAACCTGTTAGAGACAATGGACACTGCCCGAAAATATGGTCTAGTCTTCAACAAAGAGAAATGCACCATCAGGCAAAAACAAATAAAATTTTATGGTCTCATCTGGGACGAGAACGGATCTCACCCAGACCCCGACAAATGCGATAAAATAAAATCGAAACCAGCACCAACCAACAAGGAAGAACTCCAACAATTCTTAGGTATGATACAATACCTAAGCCCATTTATACCAGATCTCAGCACCAAAACAGCGCCACTGAGGTCACTACTTAAAAAGGATGCAGAGTATCAGTGGAACGAGACGCACGACAAGACGTTCCGAACGATAAAAGATCACATCCACGAAAAACTCTGTCTAGCATATTTTGATCCCAATGCAGACACAACTATCCAAGTAGATTCAAGCATGATAGGACTGGGTGCAACACTCATTAACAACAACAAAGTTGTTGCCTTCGCGAGCAAGAGTCTGACTGAAACGGAATCACGTTATGCAAATATAGAACGTGAACTACTAGCAGTAGTATTCGGATGTGAGAGATTCCACACATACATATATGGAAAAGAAATAATAGTGGAAACAGACCACAAGCCACTAGAAAACATTCAGAATAAGAATATAGCGCAGGCACCCCCACGACTGCAAAGAATGTTATTAAGATTGCAACCGTACGATGCACAGATAAAATATAAACCAGGAAAAGAAATGTGTATCCCAGACTACTTGTCAAGAAATCAACCAACATTAGGTAAGGAAATCGAGCTTGATGTAAACATACACACTGTTGACATTACAGCTCAGAAACAGACCGAACTACAAAATGCAACTGAAGCAGATGACGAACTCAGAACACTTAAAGAGATGATACTAAATGGATGGCCAGATGACGTAAAAAATACTCCTAAGATAATTAGAAATTATTGGTCACTGAAAGAATGCCTATCCGTACAAGATGGTATGATCACAAAGGGGCAATCCATAGTCATACCCAAAAGTATGCAACAGATGGTATTAATGAGGATCCACGATGCTCACCAAGGCATCGAAAAATGTCAACTCAAGGCACAAAATAGTGTATTCTGGAGAGGAATGTCCAAGGACATAGAGGAGCTAGTAAGGACATGCGAGATCTGCAGAGAATATCAAAGGAAAAATCAAAAGGAAACTATGATTATCAAAGAACATGCAACACGACCGTTTCAGTATGTTGCTGCAGATATTTTTGATTTTAACAATCAACAATTCCTACTGATTGCTGATCAATATAGCAAAATGCCCTTTGTCAAGACGCTGAAAAGCACAACAAGCTTAAATTGCATAGAATACTTCAAAGCAATATTCGCTGTTCATGGCATACCTGAAAGGCTATACACAGACAATGCAAGATATTTTGTCTCCAACGAATTCCACAACTTTGCCACAGAGTGGGAATTCACTCACATCACATCAAGCCCCAGGTACCCACAATCAAACGGGTTCATAGAACGAATGGTCCAAACTGTAAAAAGAACATTCACAAAAGCCAAACAATCTAGAATGGATTGTCAAATGGCCCTTCTATGCCTCCGATCAACCCCACTTGACAGCCAGTTACCATCCCCGGCAGAAATCCTATACAATAGGAAAATAAGAACAAGGATACCAACCTTGCTAAATTCATATACCCCAAAGGATGAGGAGATCAGACAAAGACTGTGCAGCAAAAGCAAAAAACAACAACAATATTATAACAAGAGCGCAAGAGATCTCCCAGAATTAACTATTGGTGGAAAAGTGTCAGTCCTACAGGAGGATGACACCTGGCAACCGGCGACAGTGGTCGACAGATGCACAGAACCACGCAGCTACATTGTCAAGACGCAAGGAGATGGAAGGCTACTGAGGCGCAACAGACGACACTTACAAGAGTTGTACAACCCTCAGAGACAAACAGCTATCAACGCATCCGCCCAAAATACCAGTTGGGACAATATAACATCACTCCCCCAACAACACACAAACTCATCAGAAATCGACACTCTATCTAATATCGACGACAGAGAAATTCCATCAGCCAACCAAAGACAACCAGTGGAAGCAAACCAACGACCCACAAGAACACGGCGAACCCCCCTCAAGTACAAGGACTACACAATGTATAAATAAAAGACAAAATAAATAAATCAATACAAATCGAAAACATCTATCTGAGAACAGGGATGTGACATGATGAACTCTTCAATTAATAAGAGTTCTCTCCCCCTTGTATTAATATCGGTGTAGTTCTCCAATATGGCTGAAACAATAAACATGGTAAATCTATACCTCGTGTTATCGTTCGTTACTTATGACTAACAAGTAAAATAAAACATCTCACCCTTCCTAATTTTTGTAACCGCACTAACACTAACCCTAACCCCTTCCTATTTTTTTTTACCGCACTAACCCTAACCCCTTCCTAATTTTTTTTACCACACTAACCCTAACCCCTTCCTATTTTTTTTACCGCACTAACCCTAACCCCTTCCTAATTTTTGTAACCGCACGAACACTAACCCTAACCCCTTCCTATTTTTTTTACCGCACTAAACCTAACCCCTTCCTCATTTATTGTACCGCACTAACCCTAACCCCTTCCTATTTTTTTTACCGCACTAACCCTAACACCTTCCTAATTTTTTGTACCGCACTAACCATAACCCCTTCCTATTTTTTTTTACCGCACTAACCCTAACCCCTTCCTAATTTTTTGTACCGCACTAACCATAACCCCTTCCTATTTTTTTTTACCGCACTAACCCTAACCCCTTCCTAATTTTTTTTACCGCACTCACTCTAACACCTTCCTATTTTTTTTACCGCACTAATCCTAACCCCTTCCTACTTTTTTTACCGCACTAACCCTAACCCATTCCTAATTTTTTGTACCGCACTAACCATAACCCATTCCTATTTTTTTTACCGCACTAACGCTAACCCCTTCCTATTTTTTTACCGCACTAACCCTAACCCCTTCCTAATTTTTTGTACCGCACTAACCCTAACCCCTTCCTATTTTTTACCGCACTAACCCTAACCCCTTCATAATTTTTGTAACCACACTAACACTAACCCTAACCCCTTCCTATTTTTTTTACCGCACTAACCCTAACCCCTTCCTAATTTTTGTAACCGCACTAACACTAACGCTAACCTTCCTATTTTTTTTACCGCACTAATCCTAACCCCTTCCTATTTTTTTACCGCACTAACCCTAACCCCTTCCTAATTTTTTCCCGCAATAACCATAACGCATTCCGATTTTTTTTACCGCACTAACCCTAACTACTTCCTAATTTTTGTAACCGCACTAACACTAACCATAACCCATTCTTATTTTTTTTACCGCACTAACCCTAACCCTTCCTAATTTTTGTAACCGCACTAACAGTAACCCTAACCCCTTCCTATTTATTTACCGCACTAACCCTAACCCCTTCCTAATTTTTTGTACCGCACTAACCCTAACCCCTTCCTATTTTTTACCGCACTGACCCTAACCCCTTCCTATATTTTTACCGCATTAACCCTAACCCCTTCCTAATGTTTTGTACCGCACCAACCCTAATCCCTTCCTACTTTTTTTTGTGCACTTACCCTAACACCTTCCTAATTTTTTGTACCGCACTAACCCTAACCTCTTCCGATTTTTTTTACCGCACTAACCTTAACCCCTTCCTAATTTTTTGTACCGCACCAACCATAACCCATTCCTATTTTTTTTACCGCACTAAACCTAACTACTTCCTAATTTTTGTAACCGCACTAACACTAACCCTAAGCCCTTCCTTTTTTTTTACCGCACTAACCCTAACTCCTTCCTAATTTTTGTAACCGCACTAACACTAACCCTAACTCCTTCCTATTTTTTTTACCGCACTAACCCTAACCCCTTTCTAATTTTTGTAACCGCACGAACACTCCCATTAACCCCTTTCTATTTTTTTACCGCACTAACCCTAACCCCTTCCTAATTTTTTGTACCGCACTAACCCTAACCTCTTCCTATTTTTTTTTACCACACTAACCCTAACATATACCTATTTTTTAAAATTGCACTAACCCTAACCCCTTCCTTTTTTTTTTACCGCACTAACCCTAACACCTTCCTAATTTTGTGTACTGCACTAACCCTAACCACTTCCTATTTGTTTTACCGCACTAACCCTAAACCCTTTCTTAATTTTTGTTACCGCACTAACCCTAACCCCTTCCTAATTTTTGTAACCGCACTAACCCTAACCCCTTCCTATTCTTTGTACCGCACTAACCCTAACCCCTTCCTAATTTTTGTAACCGCACTAACACTAACCCTAACCTTCCTATTTTTTTACCGCACTATTCCTAACCGCTTCCTATTTTTTTTTTACCGCACTAATCCAAACCCCTTCCTACTTTTTTTACCGCACTTACCCTAACCCCTTCCTGATTTTTTGTACCGCACTAACCCTAACCCCTTCCTATTTTTTTACCGCACTAACCCTAACCCCTTCCTAATTTTTTGCCGCAATAACCATAACCCATTCCTATTTTTTTTACCGCACTAACCCTGACACCTTCCTAATTTTTGTAACTGCACTAACACTAACCATAACCCATTCTTATTTTTTTTACCGCACTAACCCTTCCTAATTTTTGTAACCGCACTAACAGTAACCCTAACCCCTTCCTATTTTTTTACCGCACTAACCCTAACCCCTTCCTAATTTTTGCAACCGCACTAACAGTAACCCAAACCCCTTCCTATTTTTTTTAGCGCACTACCACTAACCCCTTCCTAATTTTTGTAACCGCACTAACACTAACCTTAACCCCTTTCTTTTTTTTTTACCGCACTAACCCTAAACCCTTCCTAATTTTTTGTACCGCACTAACCCTAACCTCTTCCTATTTTTTTTACCGCACTAACCCTAACACCTTCCTAATTTTTTGTACTGCACTAACCCTAACCCATTCCTATTTTTTTTACCGCACTAACCCTAACCTCTCCCTAATTTGTTTTACCGCACTAACTCTAACCTCTTCCTATTTATTTACCGCACTAACCCTAACACCATTTGTAATTTTTTGTACCGCACTAACCCTAACCCCTTCATAATTTTTTGTACCGCACTAACCCTTACCCCTTCCTATTTTTTTACCGCACTAACCCTAACCTCTTCCTAATTTTTGTAACCGCACTAACCCTAACCCCTTCCTATTTTTTACCGCACTAACCCTAACCCTTCCCTAATTTTTGTAACCGCACTAACAGTAACCATAACTCCTTTCTATTTTTTTACTGCACTAACCCTAACCCCTTCCTAATTTTTGTAACCGTACTAACACTAACCCTAATCCCTTCCTATTTTTTTTACCGCACTAACCCTAACTCCTTCCTAATTTTTTGTACCGCACTAACCCTAACCCATTCTTATTTTTTTTTACCGCACTAACCCTAACTTTTTCCTAATTTTTTGTACTGCACTAACATTAACTCATTCCTATTTTTTTACCGCACTAACCCTAACCCCTTCCTATATATTTTTGTTAACGCACTAACCCTAACACCTTCCGAATTATTTGCACTGCACTAACCATAACTCCTTCCTATTTTTTTTACTGCACTAACCCTAACACCTTATTTATTATTTGTACCGCATTAACCCTAACCCCTTTCCTAATTTTTTGTACCGCACTAATCCTAACCCCTTCCTATTTTTTTAAACTGCACTAACTCTAACCCCTTCTTATTTTTTTTTACCGCACTAACCCTAACCCCTTCCTAATTTTTGGAACCGCACTAACCCTAACACCTTCCTATTTTTTTACTGCACTAACCCTAAGCCCTTCCTATTTTTTGTAACTGCACTAACACTAACCCTAACCCCTTCTTATTTTTTTTTACCGCACTAATCCTAACCCCTTCCTATTTTTTTTACCGCACTTATCCTAACCCCTTCCTACTTTTTTTACCGCACTTACCATAACCCCTTCCTATTTTTTTACAGCACTAACCCTAACCCCTTTCTAATTTTTTATACCGCACTAACTATAACCCATTCCTATTTTTTTTACCGCACTTACCCTAACACCTTCCTAATTTTTGTAACCGCACTAACACTAACCCTAACCCCTTCCTATTTTTTTACCGCACTAACCCTAACTCCTTCCTAATTTTTGTAACCGCACTAACACTAACCCTAACCCCTTCCTATTTTTTTACCGCACTAATCCAAACCCCTTCCTACTTTTTTTACCGCACTTACCCTAACCCCTTCCTGATTTTTTGTACCGCACTAACCCTAACCCCTTCCTATTTTTTTACCGCACTAACCCTAACCCCTTCCTAATTTTTTGCCGCAATAACCATAACCCATTCCTATTTTTTTTACCGCACTAACCCTGACACCTTCCTAATTTTTGTAACTGCACTAACACTAACCATAACCCATTCTTATTTTTTTTACCGCACTAACCCTTCCTAATTTTTGTAACCGCACTAACAGTAACCCTAACCCCTTCCTATTTTTTTACCGCACTAACCCTAACCCCTTCCTAATTTTTGCAACCGCACTAACAGTAACCCAAACCCCTTCCTATTTTTTTTAGCGCACTACCACTAACCCCTTCCTAATTTTTGTAACCGCACTAACACTAACCTTAACCCCTTTCTTTTTTTTTTACCGCACTAACCCTAAACCCTTCCTAATTTTTTGTACCGCACTAACCCTAACCTCTTCCTATTTTTTTTACCGCACTAACCCTAACACCTTCCTAATTTTTTGTACTGCACTAACCCTAACCCATTCCTATTTTTTTTACCGCACTAACCCTAACCTCTCCCTAATTTGTTTTACCGCACTAACTCTAACCCCTTCCTATTTTTTTACCTCACTAACCCTAACACCTTCCTAATTTTTTTTACCGCACTAACTATAACCTCTTCCTATTTATTTACCGCACTAACCCTAACACCATTTGTAATTTTTTGTACCGCACTAACCCTAACCCCTTCATAATTTTTTGTACCGCACTAACCCTTACCCCTTCCTATTTTTTTAAACCGCATTAACCCTTACCCCTTCCTAATATTTTGTACCGCACTAACTCTAACCCTTCCTATTTTTTTACCGCACTAACCCTAACCTCTTCCTAATTTTTGTAACCGCACTAACCCTAACCCCTTCCTATTTTTTACCGCACTAACCCTAACCCTTCCCTAATTTTTGTAACCGCACTAACAGTAACCATAACTCCTTTCTATTTTTTTACTGCACTAACCCTAACCCCTTCCTAATTTTTGTAACCGTACTAACACTAACCCTAATCCCTTCCTATTTTTTTTACCGCACTAACCCTAACTCCTTCCTAATTTTTTGTACCGCACTAACCCTAACCCATTCTTATTTTTTTTTACCGCACTAACCCTAACTTTTTCCTAATTTTTTGTACTGCACTAACATTAACTCATTCCTATTTTTTTACCGCACTAACCCTAACCCCTTCCTATATATTTTTGTTAACGCACTAACCCTAACACCTTCCGAATTATTTGCACTGCACTAACCATAACTCCTTCCTATTTTTTTTACTGCACTAACCCTAACACCTTATTTATTATTTGTACCGCATTAACCCTAACCCCTTCCTAATTTTTTGTACCGCACTAATCCTAACCCCTTCCTATTTTTTTAAACTGCACTAACTCTAACCCCTTCTTATTTTTTTTTACCGCACTAACCCTAACCCCTTCCTAATTTTTGGAACCGCACTAACCCTAACACCTTCCTATTTTTTTACTGCACTAACCCTAAGCCCTTCCTATTTTTTGTAACTGCACTAACACTAACCCTAACCCCTTCTTATTTTTTTTTACCGCACTAATCCTAACCCCTTCCTATTTTTTTTACCGCACTTATCCTAACCCCTTCCTACTTTTTTTACCGCACTTACCATAACCCCTTCCTATTTTTTTACCGCACTAACCCTAACCCCTTTCTAATTTTTTATACCGCACTAACTATAACCCATTCCTATTTTTTTTACCGCACTTACCCTAACACCTTCCTAATTTTTGTAACCGCACTAACACTAACCCTAACCCCTTCCTATTTTTTTACCGCACTAACCCTAACTCCTTCCTAATTTTTGTAACCGCACTAACACTAACCCTAACCCCTTCCTATTTTTTTACCGCACTAATCCAAACCCCTTCCTACTTTTTTTACCGCACTTACCCTAACCCCTTCCTGATTTTTTGTACCGCACTAACCCTAACCCCTTCCTATTTTTTTACCGCACTAACCCTAACCCCTTCCTAATTTTTTGCCGCAATAACCATAACCCATTCCTATTTTTTTTACCGCACTAACCCTGACACCTTCCTAATTTTTGTAACTGCACTAACACTAACCATAACCCATTCTTATTTTTTTTACCGCACTAACCCTTCCTAATTTTTGTAACCGCACTAACAGTAACCCTAACCCCTTCCTATTTTTTTACCGCACTAACCCTAACCCCTTCCTAATTTTTGCAACCGCACTAACAGTAACCCAAACCCCTTCCTATTTTTTTTAGCGCACTACCACTAACCCCTTCCTAATTTTTGTAACCGCACTAACACTAACCTTAACCCCTTTCTTTTTTTTTTACCGCACTAACCCTAAACCCTTCCTAATTTTTTGTACCGCACTAACCCTAACCTCTTCCTATTTTTTTTACCGCACTAACCCTAACACCTTCCTAATTTTTTGTACTGCACTAACCCTAACCCATTCCTATTTTTTTTACCGCACTAACCCTAACCTCTCCCTAATTTGTTTTACCGCACTAACTCTAACCCCTTCCTATTTTTTTACCTCACTAACCCTAACACCTTCCTAATTTTTTTTACCGCACTAACTATAACCTCTTCCTATTTATTTACCGCACTAACCCTAACACCATTTGTAATTTTTTGTACCGCACTAACCCTAACCCCTTCATAATTTTTTGTACCGCACTAACCCTTACCCCTTCCTATTTTTTTAAACCGCATTAACCCTTACCCCTTCCTAATATTTTGTACCGCACTAACTCTAACCCTTCCTATTTTTTTACCGCACTAACCCTAACCTCTTCCTAATTTTTGTAACCGCACTAACCCTAACCCCTTCCTATTTTTTACCGCACTAACCCTAACCCTTCCCTAATTTTTGTAACCGCACTAACAGTAACCATAACTCCTTTCTATTTTTTTACTGCACTAACCCTAACCCCTTCCTAATTTTTGTAACCGTACTAACACTAACCCTAATCCCTTCCTATTTTTTTTACCGCACTAACCCTAACTCCTTCCTAATTTTTTGTACCGCACTAACCCTAACCCATTCTTATTTTTTTTTACCGCACTAACCCTAACTTTTTCCTAATTTTTTGTACTGCACTAACATTAACTCATTCCTATTTTTTTACCGCACTAACCCTAACCCCTTCTTATATATTTTTGTTAACGCACTAACCCTAACACCTTCCGAATTATTTGCACTGCACTAACCATAACTCCTTCCTATTTTTTTTACTGCACTAACCCTAACACCTTATTTATTATTTGTACCGCATTAACCCTAACCCCTTCCTAATTTTTTGTACCGCACTAATCCTAACCCCTTCCTATTTTTTTAAACTGCACTAACTCTAACCCCTTCTTATTTTTTTTTACCGCACTAACCCTAACCCTTTCCTAATTTTTGGAACCGCACTAACCCTAACACCTTCCTATTTTTTTACTGCACTAACCCTAAGCCCTTCCTATTTTTTGTAACTGCACTAACACTAACCCTAACCCCTTCTTATTTTTTTTTACCGCACTAATCCTAACCCCTTCCTATTTTTTTTACCGCACTTATCCTAACCCCTTCCTACTTTTTTTACCGCACTTACCATAACCCCTTCCTATTTTTTTACCGCACTAACCCTAACCCCTTTCTAATTTTTTATACCGCACTAACTATAACCCATTCCTATTTTTTTTACCGCACTTACCCTAACACCTTCCTAATTTTTGTAACCGCACTAACACTAACCCTAACCCCTTCCTATTTTTTTACCGCACTAACCCTAACTCCTTCCTAATTTTTGTAACCGCACTAACACTAACCCTAACCCCTTCCTATTTTTTTACCGCACTAACCCTAACCCCTTCCTAATTTTTGTAACCGCACTAACACTAACCTTAACCCCTTTCTATTTTTTTACCGCACTAACCCTAACTACTTCCTAATTTTTGTACCGCACTAACCCTAACACCTTCCTATTTTTTTAAACCGCACTAACCCTTACCCCTTCTTATTTTTTTTACCGCACTAACCCTAGCACCTTCCTTATTTTTTGTACTGCACTAACCCTAACCCAATTTCTTATTTTTTTTACCGCACTAACCCTAACCCCTTCCTAATTTTTTGTACCGCACTAACCCTACCCCCTTCCTATTTTTTTTACCGCACTGATCCTAACCCCTTCCTATATTTTTACCGCACTAACCCTAACCCCTTCCTAATGTTTTGTACCGCACCAACCCTAACCCCTTCCTACTTTTTTTTGTGCACTAACCCTAACACCTTCCTAATTTTTTGTACCGTACTAACCCTAACCCCTTCCTATTTTTTATACCGCACTAAGCCTAACCCCTTCCTAAATTTTGTAACCGCACTAACACTCCCATTAACACATTTCTATTTTTTTACCGCACTAACCCTAAGCCCTTCCTAATTTTTTGTACCGCACTAACCCTAACCTCTTCCTATTTTTTTTTACCGCACTAACCCTAACATATACCTTTTTTTTAAACCGCACCAACCCTAACCCCTTCCTACTTTTTTTTGTGCACTAACCCTAACACCTTCCAAATTTTTTGTACCGTACTAACCCTAACCCCTTCCTATTTTTTATACCGCACTAACCCTAACCCCTTCCTAATTTTTTGTACCGCACCAACCATAACCCATTCCTATTTTTTTTACCGCACTAACCCTAACCCCTTCCTAATTTTTGTAACCGCACTAACACTCCCATTAACACATTTCTATTTTTTTACCGCACTAACCCTAAGCCCTTCCTAATTTTTTGTACCGCACTAACCCTAACCTCTTCCTATTTTTTTTTACCGCACTAACCCTAACATATACCTTTTTTTTTAAACCGCACTAACCCTAACCCCTCCCTATTTTTTTACCGCACTAACCCTAACCCCTTCCTAATTTTTGGAACCGCACTAACCCTAACACCTTCCTATTTTTTTACTGCACTAACCCTAAGCCCTTCCTAATTTTTGTAACCGCACTAACACTAACCCTAACCCCTTCTTATTTTTTTTTACCGCACTAATCCTAACCCCTTCCTATTTTTTTTACCGCACTTATCCTAACCCCTTCCTACTTTTTTTAACGCACTTACCATAACCCCTTCCTATTTTTTTACCGCACTAACCCTAACCCCTTTCTAATTTTTTGTACCGCACTAACTATAACCCATTCCTATTTTTTTTACAGCACTTACCCTAACACCTTCCTAATTTTTGTAACCGCACTAACACTAACCCTAACCCCTTCCTATTTTTTTACCGCACTAACCCTAACTCCTTCCTAATTTTTGTAACCGCACTAACACTAACCCTAACCCCTTCCTATTTTTTTACCGCACTAACCCTAACCCCTTCCTAATTTTTGTAACCGCACTAACACTAACCTTAACCCCTTTCTATTTTTTTACCGCACTAACCCTAACTACTTCCTAATTTTTTGTACCGCACTAACCCTAACACCTTCCTATTTTTTTAAACCGCACTAACCCTTACCCCTTCTTATTTTTTTTACCGCACTAACCCTAGCACCTTCCTTATTTTTTGTACTGCACTAACCCTAACCCGTTCCTAATTTTTGTACCGCACCAACCTTAACCCCTTCCTAATTTTTGTAACCGCACTAACACTAACCCTAATCTTTCCTAATTTTTTTTACCGCACTAACCCTAACCCTAACCCAATTTCTTATTTTTTTTACCGCACTAACCCTAACCCCTTCCTAATTTTTTGTACCGCACTAACCCTACCCCCTTCCTATTTTTTTTACCGCACTGATCCTAACCCCTTCCTTTATTTTTACCGCACTAACCCTAACCCCTTTCCTAATGTTTTGTACCGCACCAACCCTAACCCCTTCCTACTTTTTTTTGTGCACTAACCCTAACACCTTCCTAATTTTTTTTACCGTACTAACCCTAACCCCTTCCTATTTTTTATACCGCACTAACCCTAACCCCTTCCTAATTTTTTGTACCGCACCAACCATAACCCATTCCTATTTTTTTTACCGCACTAACCCTAACTCCTTCTTAATTTTTGTAACCGCACTAACACTAACCCTAACTCCTTCCTATTTTTTTTTTACCGCACTAACCCTAACCCCTTCCTAATTTTTGTAACCGCACTAACACTCCCATTAACACATTTCTATTTTTTTACCGCACTAACCCTAAGCCCTTCCTAATTTTTTGTACCGCACTAACCCTAACCTCTTCCTATTGTTTTTTACCGCACTAACCCTAACATATACCTTTTTTTTAAACCGCACTAACCCTAACCCCTCCCTATTTTTTTACCGCACTAATCCTAACACCTTCCTAATTTTGTGTACTGCACTAACCCTAACGCATTCCTATTTTTTTTACCGCACTAACCCTAACCCCTTCCTATTTGTTTTACCGCACTAACCCTAACCCCTTCCTATTTTTTTTTACCGCACTAACCCTAACACCTTCTTAATTTTTTTACCGCACTAACCATAACCCCTTCCTTTTTTTTACCGCACTAACCCTAAAACGTTCCTAATTTTTTGTACCGCACTAACCCTAACCCCTTCCTATTTTTTTGTACCGCACCAACCTTAACCCTTTCCTAATTTTTGTAACCGCACTAACCCTAACACTAACCCCTTCCTAATTTTTTTTACTATGGATGGAAACCACACTGTGAGCATCATTCTTTACTGTGTCCTGGCTATTATAAAAAGCCTCGACACTTTCAAAGCATGTATTTTCCAAAATAAGAAATTCAATAAAATTAAAACTTTTTCTCTAACTCGTTTATTTATTCTTCTTTTTAAAGATCTATAAAACTATACGGAAGTGACGTCATAGATTTTTAAAAAAATTTTTAAAATTCTATAAATGTCCAACACCACAATATCTACCATAAGATTGAGACGGGCCATAAAAGCTAATGGCTTTTTATTTTGATGTCGAATCTGTAAAAGGAAAAGCTATTTGCCATGCTGGTGCATTATCCAGATTACATTTTAAAATGAAACAAAAAGACAAGCGATTAGAAATTATGGCTGATAAAATTGTGCAGTGGGTGGAAACTTATCTTCTATCAATAAATTGACTTGCCTCACGATCCAATGTAAAGTCGAATTATGTCCAGAATAAAAACCTAATAAATGTGTCGTGCAAAGGAAAAAATAATTTGGTAAAGGTTTTAATTACAAAAGAAAACTACAACAAATAATACAAGAGGCATTTAACTAGTATTGGGCTTAACGAAAGAAAGAGTTCATCCGGTGGGAGGAGGAGTTAAGAATATAATTTACAACAAAATGGAATAATTGTTCGGAAGCTGCAAGGCTATACCAGGAAATTAGCCATAAATGAACAGTAGAAAATGGTGTGATATGTAATGGAGGTTTCGTAACCCTAACCCTAACCTGAAACATGTAAAGAAATGCTTTAATTAGAAGTATGGAGGGGGGATAATAACGCGATATTGAAAATCGCATACAAAAATGTCTGAAATTCAAAATATTTGTCAGAATAAAGTACAATAATCTATATATTAATACGATAGCGTGTGTGTTCGTGCGTCACGCTTCCGGCAAAAGCTTTGCGCATGCGTGCCGCACCTAGATTTTGAAAAACATTCAACTCGCCTAATTTTCGAAACATTTTCAAGTATTTCCCTTTGGCGCAACGGTTAGCGACGTAGTATTTTTGACTTCGGCCCGACTGGTTTATAGTTCGATCCCAACCAACCTCTAAGATTTTTTTTCTACATTTCGAGGGGAAGGGAAAGAGAGATAGGGAAGGGACGACTTAGAAGACACATATTAATACAATAGCGTGTGTGATTTTGTGTGTCATGCTTACATCAAAAGCAACGACCTTCTGAATATTTGTATGCTACTCATGAATTGGCTTGGCCTTTTGGCTAAGATCAAAGTGTAGTATCTGTTCCGATGGATACTGCACCCCATAGACTGGTATTGTCTTGGCCTTCGGGGCTTGATTTACGCCGATCTATGGGTCTGTCCTGTGCAGTTCTAGGAGGTCCACCCTCCCATGCTTCGCCTCCCCTCTTTGGGGAGGAGTAAGTTTATTGCTTACTGCCTGAGGCGCCCTACTGGGGAATGCCGACGGGGCTGCCCAGGCAATTTTTAATGGCCAGAGTGCTCACCTCTCAGGCGCTGGCTTTTCAAACCCCACTTTCTCGACCCGACCTTGGGTCACATCTGACTTGTGGGAGTAAGATAAAACTGGCCTGGTTCCTAACTCCTGAAGAGGAGTAAATAAATATTCATGAATTGGAGCCAAATTTAATTTAATTGAAAACATTTATAAAGTAAGGTTTAGTGGTCGAAATATTACCTTCACTAGAAATATTGTATATAAAGAAGTTTTTTAAATTGTTTCATGTATTGTTCATTTTTTTAAAATAAATATACAAGTCAAATCTTATCATATTTTATTCAAACATGTATAGGTTAGGAACAAGATAATTAGTATTGAAAACATCATTTTGTGTAATTTACACGGGTCCCGTTAGTTGGAAATTATTACAACAGTCATTTTTATGTGCCCTGTGATTGAAAAACAACCAATAATAGGCCACCCTTTTTTGTAACGAACTTTCTTCTTCTTCTTCTTTTTCTTCTTCTTCTTCTTTTTCTTCTTCTTCTTCTTCTTCTTCTTCTTTTAAGTTATATAAAATCTTATATAATTAATCGTTGTTTTTTGTTCTTTCACTCTTACCGAGTCACTTGTTCTGTAAGCCTTTTTCTCCCTATACAGTGAACCTGAATTTTCTTCCCATATTTAAATGTCGTTGATTTAACAATGCAAAAATCTAAAATTAAACAAAAATACACTTAATAACTATTACCAATCGGTCGAAAATTAAATTTTCAACTAATCTGTATATTTTTATTCGCTGTATTTTTGTTTACATCAAGGTTTCACATCGAGTAAAATCAGGCGCCATCTTGAATACATCGGGTGTACAAGGCTCTGAAGTCATTGGTAAAATATGTAAATAAAAGCACTTTAAAATACTTTAAAACACAAAAAAATGGCAGGTAAGTAGAAAAGTAACTTTTCTTGCCTTAGGTAACAGTTCTTTGTTTACTTTTTTTGTCACCCCTTTTTTTCTCTGTTGGACATTCTACAGGGTGGGGCAGAGAGGGCGGACGTTTTTTTAATAATCACAAAATCGTTAATTTTTTATTGAAAACAAATTTATTCACAGATTTGAGTTCGCATTGAAATAGCATTTTACAAAATCAAGTGTGGAAAACAATATCACTCATGTGGAGTCCATTATCAGTGATACATTTTTGAAGGCGTTCTTGGAAGTTTTCATAAACTTTTTCAATCATCGCTCTGTCAATTTGGGTGATTTCCTCGTGAATAGCTTCTTTCAATGTACCGGGCTTATGCTCATATACACGTGCCTTGAGGTGACCCCATGAGAAAAATTTCACATGGATAAGTCAGGGGACCGAGGAGGCCAATGAATGTCGCCAAACCTAGAAATGAGGCGACCAGAAAGGAGATGGCGAATAACGTCCATTGATAATCTAGCTGTGTGAGCTGTCGCCCCACCCTGTTGAAACAACACACGTCGAATGGGAATACGTTTTCGTAGTAACTCA
Source organism: Sepiola atlantica (assembly GCA_963556195.1). Classification (NCBI taxonomy): domain Eukaryota; kingdom Metazoa; phylum Mollusca; class Cephalopoda; order Sepiida; family Sepiolidae; genus Sepiola; species Sepiola atlantica. Next base: position 82,801,415 of record OY744515.1, read on the forward strand.
GGTAAAAAGAAGTTTTTTATCATCTCGATATAGCGATCTGAGTTCACGGTAACAGCATTCCCATTATCCTCTGCGAAAAAGTAAGGACCAATGACGCCAGTTTTGACTATAACGAACCAAACTATCATGCTAGGGCTGTTCAGCGGTCTTTCTGTGCAATTGTTTTGGATGTTTAGAAGCCCAGTAACGGCAGTTCTGTTGATTCATCATGCCATTGATATGAAAATGAGCTTCATCACTCATGCACAATATGAGGTTGTCATTTTGCTCTTGTGTGAACGTCACTCGCTGTGCGTAATCACCGGGTCTCAGCTCTTGCACAACGGCCAATTTGTAAGGATGGAATTGCAGTTCTAAATGCAAAACACGCCTTACCGAACGATTACTCAGACCTAGTTCAGAAGAATGTTTCCGAGCAGAACGAGTCGGACTGCGCAGCACGGCTTGTCTAACGCGTTCTACATTTTAAGGGGTGCGTACTGATCGTCTAGTCCCTGGTAGTTGTTGTGATATATTATATACTAACCATCTGCGTACTAACACATAAGAACTACTTAGGGATTGAGCGTCTCCATAACCTCACGGAATAAACGTACGTAAATTCTTTCCTCATCCAAGTCTTTGTTATTCTTTACCCAACAATACTTCATGGTAGCAGCGGTAAAGTAAACACAATAACAATCACGGCTCACGTTCTATAACCAAAAAAAAAAAAACGAACGAATTGTACAGAAGGAACTTAAAAGTGACTTTGTCCACAACACGTGTGAACAGCTCGAATGAATACCGACGCCATTGTTGTTAAATCGTCAAACCAAAACAGTCGTTCTGATACGCTCGTAAGTACGAAAGTATAAGAAATACATTTCTTTATAAATACTTCGTCATATCAAAGTTTGACCCGAAAATTTAATTGTCTGTTAGATAATTTCCTGTCCAAGATAGGAACTATAATAATTTTCGTTTAACGTGAAAACAAGTTAAAGAAAGAGGAACTATTTTTTTTTTCTACCCCCAAAACGCGGATTGCTACACTAACCTGAGCAGCCGTCCAGCGGTATCGAAAAACAACCTTGACCTTTAACAACCTGTTGACCCAACATCCCTAATGGCTTCTCGTTTACCAACGATGAACTGGTCTGACCCTGACCTTGGTGAAGCGATACTACTATTTAAACAAAAAATGACGTTATATCTGGAAGATGAGGAGATCGTAGACCAAAACAAACAAGCCAGAAAAATCTGCCGTGGCATAGGTGATGAAGGACTGAAACGCCTAAACGCCAGTGGTCTGACTGATGAACAACAAAAGTCACCACAAGATCTATAGAATTTTTATGAAGCACAACTAAACACAAACGTGCACGTCAGAATTCATAGACTTCATCTAATGCAATACAGGCAAAAGCCAAGTGAGAGCTTAGACGAGTGTGTGACCAGGGCCAGAACACTGGCGCTGAAGTGTGACTTCTTGGAGCAAGAACTACATGAGCGTATTATCGAATTGATAATCGCCTCTACACCATATGATCCATTCCGAAATGAGCTATACAGCAAACCCAAAGGTCACAAAATAAGTGATGTCCTTGCTGAAGGCAGGAAATATGAAGTCCTTTCAGCAGGAAACGATCAGCTGCAACTACTTGGTGTGTCCCAGCATGAAAAGATCCACAGCATCAACCGGGCCAGAAAATGCAAAAACTGTGACACAAGCCACAATTTCCAGCCTATCATGACGAATGTTCTGCATGCGGGAACAACGGTCACTGGTCTAGATGCTGCAGAATAAAACAAAAACAAGATCAGAGCAAAGGCAGAGGTCACAGAAGCAAGTCACGCAACAACCAGCATCATAGTCAAACGAGAAAATCCAACTACAGGGAAAGAAAAAAACATATTGACCACATAGAAGCTGGAAGTGACAGTGACGACTACCACAAGCATTTTTACTCCATTACAGTAAGCGCCAAGTGCATGGACAGTATCAATAAACACCCCAGAGATGAAGCATACACAACACTAAACATCAAACCACCACATATCCCCAATTCGCCGCACACACTCCGCTTGAAAATTGATTCAGGAGCATCAGGCAACACATTACCCTTAAGAACATTTCGACAAATGTATGAAACAGATGACATCGCTCTCAATATCTTATGACCAGCAGAACATATAAAGCTCACGTCATACAGTGGCGACACAATCACCTGCAGGGGAACTATCAATATCCCATGCCAATATAAAACATCGAAATGGATAGATGCAACATTTTATGTTGTCGATGTCCCTGGACCCGCCGTTGTAGGTCTGTCTACAAGTGAGCACCTCAAACTTCTCACAATAAACGTTGATACTATCGGAAACACAAAATTGCGACAACCACCTACACCCATCACTAATGTTGAACAACTGAGGCAAACTTACCCAGAACAATTTGACAGAATTGGCAACTTCAGTGGTACAGCAAAACTTTTGCTAAAGGAGGATGCAGAACCATTTATTGATCCCCCACGCAAATGCAGCATCCACCTCAAAGACAAGCTGAAACAAGAGATGGGAAAGCTGATAGAACAAGACGTGCTAAAAAAGGTAGAAGAGCACACAGACTGGTGCTCCAGCCTGGCCTTCAGCACAAAAAAGGACGGATCTCTTAGGATAGGTATCGACCCACAGAAACTAAACTCCAGCCTGAAAAGATGCCCCTACAAAATACTAACAGTTGAAGAGCTGAATCCGAAATTTGCAAAGGCAAAAGTGTTCAGCAAACTTTATGCCAAAGCTGGGTATTGGTAAGTCCACCTGGATGAAAAATCCCAGTTGCTAACGACGTGCAGGACTCCTTTTGGACGAGTTTGCTGGAAACGATTGCCATTTGGCCTAAGTGTCTCTCAGGATATCTGTAAGATGAGGGGGATTGAAGGGGGTTATCCTTTTATCTCTCGTAAAGAAATGGAACAACGAAAAGTATTTCTGTAACTATAACAAAAAAGGGTTTTATTAACTCAAGGTTACCTATACCGTTTGGCATAGGTAGAAGAGAGTGGGACAGTGTCCGTCTGAGGAAGAGGAAGAATATAAGAGTTCTTAGGGCTGCCTGTGATTTTCTTCAGGTGAAGATGGTAGTAGTCGTCCAGTGGTGAGGGCGGCATGAGAGAGAGCGTTTCTTTGGCGACGGCTGCGGAGAGAGAGCGTTTCCTCGTTCCTCGCTGGCGCTCTCTGCGATGTGTCCAGGCTGGTGCCGGGAGGTCGTCTGATCTTTTTCCTCGAACACTAAGGGGACATAAATAGTCCCTTAGGGAACTAACGATATTACTGCGCCCTGTGATTTGATTGGACAAGCCAGCTCACAGGGACAGTGATTACGCATTCAAAAGTAGTCCCTATTGGTGACTGCTACATAACCCCCTGCTTAGGCTGAAAGCCGACAGGAAATAAAAGGAAGTGTAGCAGTGGGAAATAACAAAAATACAAAATTTGTCAATTAACAAATGTTTAAAAAGTTTTTGTTTTTTTTGTTTTCTTTGCTTTGCAGGGAAAAGTCTTTTCTGCAAGAAGTATTTTCAGGAAATGTTTGTATATTAATGAAAAAAAAAATATTTTTTTTATTAAAGAGTTTGTCTTCTGTTTGAAAAAAGTAATTTTGGAGAAGTGTGGATCCTTAATGTGAGAAGTATATTTTGATAAATAGAGTACAAGGCTCATTCTATATATAGACAGTTTTAGACAGTTTTTTGGGCCAATGTACTCGTCAACCACTATCTGTGGTGGTGACATAATTTTCTTTAGGGGTTTCTAAAAGTAAATGTGTATTTGCAGTTGTCTGATGCACAGTAGGGGGAATATGGGGCTCAGGTGTTTCTGCGTTAAGAAAAGCTCTTTTCACCCTGTCGATGGATATGGTGTCTTTTTTGCCACCAATGTCAAGGGTGAAAAGTTTGTCAGTGCATGAAAGCACGCGATAAGGACCAGAATAAGAGGGGCTTTCACAGAGTTTTTTCGCACAAAAACATAAGTCCACGAGGAAATGTCTTTAGGGACCAAAGATTTAATGGTCTGTTGCCTAGGGTGCATAGGTGGGAGCTCATTAAAGTAAGCTCGCAGTCTGTTTATATACAGAGCTGTATCTGTTGCTGTTAAATCTATCGGGATCAGCATCTGACCTGGCAACGATAGAGGTAGTTCATAGACAAGTTCGGGGGAAGAGTATTCGAGGTCCTCTTTGATCGCGGCACGACAGCCAAGAAGGAAAACAGATATGTACAGATATGTACTCACTCCATCGCTGCTGGCAACGCGGCTTTCAATTGGCGATGAAAGGGTTCTATCATCCCATTGGAAGCTGGATGATAGCTGGTCGTACGGATACATTTAATCCCTAAAATCCTGGAAACAATTGTATGCTAAATAAAAAATAAGTTTTATGAAGTGACGTGAATCTGTCCTTCATAACATTGAAGTCGTATAAAATTACATTAAAAAATATTGAATATTGCTCAGGCCTTACACTATTTAGCTATTATAATTACTTTATGTTATAAAATTCATAATTGAATAGAAGAAATTCTAAATATAAATAAAAAGTATACACACACACACACACACACACACATATATATATATATATATATATATATATATATATATATATATATATATATATATATATATATACAGGAAGAAATTAATTCCCCAAACAGAACAGTTTTGCACCATTTTATGTATTATACACATAATAAAGAAGTTTGCTATTTCTCATTTCATTTTTTCTAAAGGTCTGAAGAAGCTGGCTCTCGAGAGAGATCGCAGCTGAAACACGTATGCCCACATGTAAGCAATAATGTGTGTATAAATAAAAATTTATACTAAAAAACAACTCTACTTTTTATTGAACTTTGGCTTTTTCGAAAGCCAACTTATCTATCTGTATTTCTCCTCTGATGATAAGATCTCGATCTTTGAAAAGCCTTGGCTTAAGGAAAGAATAATAAACACTAGTTTATTACTGAATACACCTTGCATTGAACAATTGAAATTTGAAATAAATTTGGACAATCGTCACATGTTTATCACTCTTTTTTCTTCTCTCTCTCTCTCTCTCTCTCTCTCTCTCTCTCTCTATATATATATATATATATATATATATATATATATATATATATATATATATATATATGTGTGTGTGTGGGTGTGTGTGTGTGTGTGTGTGTGTGTGTCGAGACTACTGCGTCACTTTCACTAATACTATTGGGAAAGGTATGAATCAATATATCCTCCCTCCGGCATTGTTTCCAACCACCTTGAATTTCTTTTTTGCCACTGGCCTCAAACAATGTCGGTTCAGGAATGGTGTGGTTGGGATTGTGCAACTCTTGTTTCAATATAGACTTTATACGCCGGTGTATCCATTGTCTCGAGACTGAAAGGAGGCCTTATATATATATATATATATATATATATATATATATATATATATATATATATATATATATATATATGACGGTATTGATTTTTCTAGGAGATAGCAAGTACCAAATAGAATGTTAGATTTTATTCACAATTCTATATATTCATATATCAGTGATTATTTTTACTTTTACTGTCAATTATTGATGGCTGACGCTGTGAGTGTGGATGTTTGATCATGCTGTGGGGATGAGACCATATCCCACCTCCCTCTACGCCTTCCCCAAGCAGCTAAACCAAATATTTTCTTGCTAAAATATCTCATCAGACAAATGGCCCAGACATTACGAGCAGTAGCCAAGGCCAGAAATAGCTGTCCGTCCCTAGCGCACTTTCTAATGGCCGGCTGACCTTTTCGCCATGCCAGCTTAATGCTTATGTCCATTATAGCATTTCTATTGCTATCTCAAAATGTAAATATTATCAACGAGATTTATTGCCAAAAAAAAGGACAAAATAAAAAGGAAGAATAAAAATGTGTTCCCTCGTGAATTTATGAATCTCAGAAAGATGCGATATGAGCGAATAAATGTATAATGTTTCTCATGCATTGTGCAGACACGTCTAAATGTTGCATATCAAGGCCTCCATAGTTTCCGCGTTTCATTCAATGCTGTTTGATTGGATCGAGCAGAAATTATGAAAAGTAAAAAGCTGTATAACTAACTAACAGTATTCACCCGGCGTTGCCCGTGTGGAAATATATTGCTGGTTGGAAATAATTTAAAATATAGTCATGTTTACAATTTTGTTTTAGTACGGTGGTGTTTTCTTCAAAAAAAAAAAACTACTTGTTCTTATAGACATCTGTAAAACAGCAAACGGCTTAAACGAATCGAAATGAATTCGTTTATATTAAATCTTAAAAATACGAATAAAAATAATTATTTAAATGTTTAAACTTTTTGAAAAATACATTCTTCACTGAGATATTCTTTGTTTAATGTTAGTTTTGTTTTATGAAACGAAGAAAATCTATTTTAAAAAATGAATTTCGTTTTCTATATCATAATATATTTCAGTTATTTTATGAACCTAACCAATATTTGCCCTAGTGACCCCAGATGGAATCAAACGAAAATTTCAATGATGTCTTTAGATTCCCTGAAAAATGTAACCCTCATTGAAACTCATTTGAATGTTCGAACTGTTAACATAGATTTCTATAACAAACAGACATTGAGACACACACACACACACACACACACACACACGTATATATATATATATATATATATATATATATATATATATATATATATATATATAACCAAACATTGTTAAAAATAAGAGAATTCTCTGCTTAATTATACCTTTTTTATTTTTTCAATTTTTCTAATGATCTATTTTGTGTTAAAATCAATCAATATATATATATATATATATATATATATATATATATATATATATATATATATATATATATATATTCCCTATGTGTCACAAACGTTTTCCATTCTTCGTCGAATTATCTTCGGGTACGATAACGAAATGGACAAAAAGCTGGAGAAAAGAAGAGAATTTCAAAAGACTCAAAAGAACGGACTCGCTATTTTCAAGAAAGACGTTACCAATTAAAATTCTGGGACGCCAGAATTAGCATCACAGGCTAAAATTGTATTATGTTAAGCATTTTAAAATGTTGTTACTGGTTTCATACGTAATGTTATTAATTGTGGGTTTCTAGGTTTTAATAAAGATGGGTTCGAGTATTTTTAATTGTTTTAAATTGGTTTCGGAATGTATTATTTTCGTGTTATTAACTAAAATTTGTCTTAAATCAAAGGGGGAGCAGTTATGTTTTTGTAGATGTAGGTAAATTGAGCTAGAGTTTACAAGGTGCATGGTGAGGCGGCGGATAGGGTAGTGGTTGTAAAATCAATGTAGCTATTAGTTTTATTATTATTATTATTATTATGGGAGTTACATTCCCCCAAAAGTCCTTTAAACATATAAATAGCATTGATTCTTTCTAATGTTTTTGGGTTGGTGAGTTGTTTTTTACTCCACGATTTTGGGTCTTAAATATTTATTATAGTAAATGATGAGTCTTATCATCATCATCGTCGTCATCGTCGTCGTCGTCGTTTGCCATAGACATTCATACCATCAAGTTGACAGAATTGATTTGAAGCTAATTAGACAGATTTGTTTTAAATGGGACTCATGTGCATGTTCAAGTGGGGGACACCATATTAAATTAATGAGTGTCCAATGTGTATAATTGAGTAATGCTATCTATAGTAAATGACATTCGCAAAAACATTTGACTTTTGCTTTGAAAGATTTTTCAGTAATTATCTCTCTCTCTCTCTCTCTCTCTCTATATATATATATATATATATATATATATATATATATATATATATATATATCTTTATATCTTTAGATTTGTTGTGTTTTTTTTTTTGCTAATGACAGTTGGTATAAATGCTATCATACGTCAAGTTCACTTCCTAAGTGATGAGAGTTTCCTCCCTTTACATATATTATATTATATAACAGCTGTGATTATCGCCAAAAACCCACAACAAATCTCAACATGTTTCATGCAAGTCCTTATGTGCCACAGGTAATATTCAAGACTACAGAAAATGTGGTCGTGGGTTTGAATCTTGCCACAGTCAACCATGCTGAAGATCGGTAGACTATGAAACACATGTTTATGTGGATTACTTTTATAAATCAATAAATGAATATGTCCCATAATGGGGGCAACTTAATATAGTATAACATTTAGTAGCGTTCCTAACAGCTGTCATTATCGCCCCCCCCCCCCCAAAAAAAAAACAACAACAAATCTCAACTATTTAAACGATAAAAAAAATTGTACATATTTCAGGCAAGCCCTTATGGCCCACAAGTAACATTTTAGACAACAAAGTAGCTGTGGGTTCGAATCCTGACAAAGTCAGCCACGCTGAAGATCGGTAGACCATGAAACACATGTGTACATGGATTACTTTTATAAATAAATATATATATATATATATATATATATGTCTTTATATAGTTAGGTATGTGTATATGTTTTTATATTTGTATGTACCGGATTCATTCCTAAATTAACCAATCATTATGAATTTTGGAGCACAGGAGTGGTAATGTGGGCTACATTTAGTTCTTTTGGAGTATTTTAAAGGGTTTTTAGAGGACATAATATGGACACAATCTTCCAGTTGAAAATTTAAATATTTCAGATTTGCATTAAATTTGATGCATAGCCATTAGACACCAATTAAGCAAGATTCTCTGAATTTTAATTTTTTCTTAAGACCCCCTAAGCTTAAGCTTTAAATTCAAGACATTTCCTAGAATCAAAACCCTGTAATTGATTTTGATCCAAATTGGAATAAGGATTCTAGACATAAGATTTAGTATAATTATATTTTAATTTTAATCCTCGTAAGGGGGCTTAAAGGGTGCAAAACTGTTCTGTTCAGGGTTTTTAATTTTACCCGCCCTAATGTACTGATCGTTATGAATTATGGAATATATATTCTAGGCAAGTAATGTGGAAACATTATTTTTTTGTAAACTTTACCATTTAGCCCCCCCCCAAAAAAAAAAAACTTTAAAAATAAGCAAGATACCAAAATTTTAATAGAGAAAAGAATCTCTTTACATCAAATTTTGAGTTGTATTATGTAATAATTGTTTTATTAATATGTATCTGCGAAGTAAACTCCTAAACTAATGAACTTATCATTATGAATTATGGAATCCATATTCTAGGCAATACGGTGAGTAATGTGGGCACATTATTTTCTTTTTGTCAACCTTACCGAAACGACCTCCCCTAAAGAAAAGAAAAAAATTAAAATTAAAAACTAATGCTATACATATTGCTTATACCCTTCCTGGGACGGATATCCTGCTAGTAAAACTATCAAATTATAATATCTGATATTCCATTTCTATCGTTTTTATAATGACGCACGTGTTGGAGCCTCTTCTAACAAATTTAAGTGGTTGTAAAATGTCATTAGTGTAGAAAACTTTGGGAATAAACTTTTTTTAATATACTGATGAATCACCACTTTCCAAGGCCAATGCCCACTCGAGGATAAGGGTTAATGAGATTGCTGGTTGGATAATGACCAATACTATGAGAGGATTAAGAACGATGGATGGGATTGGATGGGATGGGCAGAATCTGACTTCCCAAGAGGATGGCTCGACAGGTATTTATTGGCAATGAACTTGAAGACAACTATGTTGTAGGAAGCAGTATTGTGGTATTGTGTGCCACAGATAGGAAAATTTTGGAAAGAAATTCTGTTCTTGGAAGTTCCATTTGGTTTAATGGTGCACAGAGGAAGAAAGGAAAGTTCCTTGTGGTGATTGTATGGAGATGAGTTCTTGCTGTTAACGTTTTACATGATGGAACCAGAGATTGGAGTTCAGTCGAGCACCTACCATGGAAATAACGATAGAGCAGAGCGAGACTGCCAACGGCTTTTCTGTGAGAAATGGACTGTAGGAAAATGAAGAGATCATCCCTAACTAGATTGCGAAGTCGAGATGAATTAAAAAATAATGGTAAAAGAATGAATTTACAAGGACACTTTTGGGTGTCTATCTGATGAAATATTTACGAGAATTTGATCTGTATATTCCTGTTGTATATTCTGTAAGATTGTAGATAATTATATATACATAGATATACTTATATGTAATAAAAAAAAATGTATTAAAAGTTGAAATCAGATCATTTATTCAAAAACAAAAAATGCCCAAAGAGGCTTGATAAACAAATAGTAGAGAGAATTGTTTCTGATAAATCGTTCATGTGCTCATTTGATGTTGTTATGCAACACTTTATAGCGGTGTCATATTCATGGGCGTCCACTGCAACTTTTCGAAGTCGAGTGGAAAAGTGAAATACTATACTTATCCATGGAGAATATTTTGAAATTAGACTAATTTCAAAAGGCATTTTGAGGCCATATGAAATAGGACCCGGAACATGTCAATCGTTAACCGACAACAACAACAACAACAATAATAATAATAATTCTTCCCCAGACTTTCTTCATGTTCCATATCCCTTTCAATTCTCTGGCAAGTTCCGTATATTTGCTTCGTTTTTCTGTCTCCTTGACCATCACCCTGTGTGTATATTGGCACGGCAAAATCTACGATTTGGCAGTTTTTATCCGTCTTGTTAACTATTATGACATCTGGTCTCCTTGCTTGGATGAGTTTATCCGTTTGTACCTCCATGTCTCAGAGAATTTTGTGATTTTCATTTTTCAGTGCTGCCTCGGTTTGTGTCTGTACCATTTGTCTGCATGTTCAAAATGCAGTCGTTTGCATAGTTCCCAATATACTGCTTTCCCCATACAGTCGTGTCAGTTTTTGTATCCTTTCGGGGCTAGTTTGCTGCATTCATTTATGATGTGATTTACCATTTTGTCTCTTTTCCAACATAGTCTACATTTACTGTTTCCTGGGTTTTGTCTATCTTAGCTTTGATATAGTTCATTTTGCATTGTTTTGTGCGGCTGTTAGGGAACACCACCGGTTATTGTCAGCAATAACTACTTGTGTGAGAACTCATAGATAACTCATAAATAATTAGCGGGACCTCATGAAAATTTTACATCAATCTGCATAATTTATTGTTAATAGTAATATTTCTTTTGAAATAATAAATGTCTGTCAGGGTCAATAATGTTAAGGAAAAAATTACTTTTTTTTCTTCCATAAAAATACGTATCATTTTAAGCTAAATATTCTTTTAATAAATAAAACAAATATGTCTTTTCTTTATTTATTTATAATTCTAGCAATTTAATTATTTTTAAAACAACAAATATTCTCTGTTTTCTTACTGTAAAACCAAAGAAGAGACACACGAAAACACACGAAAACACATGAACATGTCTATGAAAAGGACACTTGAACAGAGAAACGGAATTGCTATTGACAGCGGCACAAAACAATATGATCAGAGCAAACTATATAAAAGCCAAGATAGACCAAACTCAGGAAAACGGAGTAGAAAGTGGACCTTGGGTTTACTTTCGGCAGCCTCGTAACTCTCGCTTCCCTTATTTTGTCCTTTAGTCCTCACATTCCATGAACGATGTTTCTGACAAAGGGGGAAGAATTGCTGTTTTCTGGGTCGAAATCTATGCATCTAACACTTATTGTTAGATAGGTTTTGACCTTAAAGTAGTATTTTTTTAGCTCCTTACATCAAGTGGCTTCATGCCTTGTCTGGAGCGACTTCCATAAAAATATTTTTAAAATGTAGACTCTGTAGGAAAGAGACGAAACGGTGAACCACATAATATGTTAATACAGCAAAGTAGCCTAGAAAGGATACAGAAACAGACACGAGTGCATGGGGAAGGCAGTCCACTGAGAAATATGCAAACGTCTGCACTTTGAACATGCAGACAAATGGTACGGGCACAAACCGGAGATAATGGTGGAAAATGACAATCATACAATCCTTTGCAAGTAGAAACCGACAAACTAATCCAAGCAAGGAGACCGGATGTGATAATAATCAACAAGGAGGAAAAAACCTGCCAAATCGTAGGAGACAGAAAAACTAAGCGAATACATGAACCTTGTCAGAGAGCTAAAAGGAATAGGTAATACCAATAATTGTAGGAGTGTTAGGAACAATTCCGAAAAACCTGGAAAAAAGAGTAGGAGAAATTGGAATCAAAGGGAAGATTGGCACCATATAACACACAGCACTGATGAAAACAGCTAAAATATTAAGGAAAATCCTCTAGTGCAGAAACCAAACCACATATCCAGGTAACACTGACAAACCGCAGGTAATTTAAAATAAAAAAGAGGGAGAATATATATATATATATATATATATATATATATATATATATATATATATATATATATATGTCTACATTTGGTTATGAGGAAGTGGTATTTTGATCAGTACCACTGGAGGGCCATAGAATTTAATAGCTGTTCTGTTTTTAAATCTCCGAAACAGTTACATGGTGAACAGCTGATGATCCCCTTTTTCTATTTCGCAATTTAAGTCAAGGTTTCCTGTTCATGTTTCACTGTTTGATAGTTGACCCCCCCCCCCTTTTGTATTTGTGAATTTTCCAGCAGTAAGTCGGCTTATACAAGTGTTAAGTCTGCAATATGTAGATGTTGTAACTATTCCTTGGAATTTAAACTGCATTGTTTAATTTTTTTCTATCCTCGTTTATAAATGACTCAAAGCTTTTTTAAATTTTTATTTTTATTTTTTATGGAAATCGCTCCAGACAAAACATGATGCCACTTGATGTAAGGAGCTAACAAGAACAAATATGGTTATTGCAAAGACAGGAGATGCCTATTGGTCTTAGTCTTGAAAAGACCAAGGTTATAGGTAGGAAGAAAACAGTCAGCAGGAAGAGAGTTTCACAAGCCTGCGATTCTTGAAAAGAAGCTACTGGAATAGGAAGTTGTATTACAATGAGGTATACAAACAGTGAATTGATAAAGACCACTAGACCAACGAGTCAAACGAGCTGGAACAAAAGAAGAGGGGAATAGATCACATAATTCTGAAGAACACGTGCCATAATAGTATTTATTGAAAAGACTGAGACTAGCAACATCACATCTGTGAGAGAGATGGTGCAGAGAAAAAGTAAGGGTAGGGCCAATCAAATTACAGATACGTTTCTGCACCTTATCAAGAACCCTCAAATGGGACAGAGATTCACCAGCCCAAATATGACAACAGTACTCCATACATGGTTTAATTGGAGATTTGTAGAGATAGAGAAAGCCTTTTTAGACTATACTCGTTTTGCCATTGATGGTTTAGTTCATGACAAAATGGCTGGAAAATACAACGGCCAAAACGTTGTGTATCTGACAACTACCATAAAAACGAATAATGGATCAACTTCATTTTTATTTTATTTTTTTCTACTTTTTTTCTCAAGAAACTTCCGCCAGGCAAAGTCATTCTTCGGTCACTGAAAATCGGCTAAAGGTGACTATTTCATGATTTAAATCTGTTATGCACAAAAAGATCTGCTGTAACCTTTTACTGGTAATTCTTACATCTTCAGTCTGTATACTTCAATGGAATGACGCTCCCCTTCCAGCCAATCCTAGCCTGGCATTGTTTTGTAGATTATTGATTTCTTATTGTATTTTGTCAGCCTTTCAAAATGAATTAACTGTTTTCCTATGAAGGCAACAGCTGGGCTTATTTCACTGGGTTTTCTTTGAGTTTTTTTTTTGAGAGGCTCTTGTGATTTTGTAACAGAATAGACGGCATGAATAGAATGGGCAGATTGAAGAGAATGGGCCCTTAGGATAAAACAACAAAAAAGATTGATATATGTTTTGTTTATTTACTAATGAGTAATTATCAAGGTCAAAAGCCACTCAAGGATAAGCGTTAATGAAATGGATGGATTGTCAGTTGAATGATGAAGAATATTATGAGAGGAATGGAATGAATAAAGTTTGATTACTTATGAGGCCGGTTTACGACAAGTATTTGTTGACATTGGATTTTAAGACGACCATATTGTAGTCTGTAGGGAAGCAGTACCATGATAACATTTTCCATAGAATGGAAGTTCTTGAAAAGAAACTCTGTTTATAGAAATTCCGTTTGATGTTAGGCACACGGAGAGAGAAGGGAAAGTTCTTTTCAGTTGTCATGGACAGACAAGTTTTTGCTGTGAATGTCTTACAAAAAAAGAACCAAAGATTCGAGCTCAGTCGAGCACCTTACATGGAAATAACGATAGACTAGCAACGTTTCTTCTGTGAGAAAGGAGCTGTTTCGGACAGAAGAGATTATGCAACATATGTCCTCAACTCTCACTGGCCAGGTTTCACCTTGATACATCATCACACTGCATACACATGCCTGATAGACTATTCCATTGGTCTACTGTGGTAACGCTCTGCTGGTTATAAAACGTGATCAATGTTTTCGTATCTTATCCTCTGGTATGTCTATATCTTATTGAAACTAGCAGATGCACCTGGCGTTGCCCTGGATGTAAAATATACCAAACATTGTTGTTTAATTTGTATTGTTTGGGTTATTCGGACTACTGTGCTCATCTTGGATGTTATTCTCACAACATTTCGGCCGATATAACCTCCGACCTTCTTCAGATGTGTCTTGTCAAACTCAGGAATCTTTATGTTGAACTCTGGAATCTGTACAAAAATTCCAACAGAACCCTTTATTTAATCCACGGGGGTAGCTTCCTCTCGTTCCATCAGCCAGGAATGACCGGGTAGAAGTCTTAAGTTAAGTCGTAATTGTATTCTTAGTATCACCCGCATTGAGGATTGAACCTTCAACCTCCAGAAGACTGTCACTTAGAACTGATTATTACTTAGCACTTTTATCCGTTACGCCACAGTTCCAAAACATAATGGCGTTTAAATTTATACAGGTCTCCTGTTTATTACTATGGCTAACAAATATATGCTCTCGCTGGTCACATATTTTTGCTAGCCTGGCAGGATCGTATCATGACGAACGAACATATACTACTAGGAGGAGGAGGTAATGCTTAGGAGGATCGTATCATGACGAACGAACATATACTACACTACTAACGATAATGCCGAGGAGGATGATCTCATGACAACAAAACAGAATGCTACACTACCCTCCAAAAATGAGGAGGTAATGCCTGGGAGTATATTATGACAACAAAACAGATACTACATTAACTCCCCCCCCCCCTTGAATTGAGCATTGAAAGATTGTACATTAGTCTGTAATAGGATAGTATAGTAAACTGAATTTATCATTTTCTTTTTTTTTGTTACTTATATTCACCCCAAATAAGGGGGCACATTGCCACTGAGACGTAAGGGGCTACTGTGAAT